>PVIU01009278.1:0-55930 GCA_004026605.1 Ondatra zibethicus
ACCCTATCAGATAGATCCACAGTGCCCTAGCTTCCTTCCCTGGATAAGGATCAGTATATACAGGTGACTTAGTGGTCAAAGTAATATCAGTAATCAAAGCTACCATTCACGGAGACTTGTGTTGGAACTCCCACACATCACTCCCTGTAATCCTGATGCCAGCCTGAAGAGACAAGAATGAAGCCCAAGCAATAAAGGAGAAAATTAAGGCCCGAGAGTGACACATCTTGGAGCTAGTTGGGGATGGTGAGAGAATGTGAAGCTGGGTTTGCAATCTACCACAGCTTTCTGCCTGCCTGGCCGCAGGCAGCCCATGCTGGGGAAAGAGTCCTGGGCTCTGTCGTCTGGGACAGGGCATGGTTTCCATTCCAGATGCAGCTGAATGGGTTGCGACCTTGGACAGACCATTTGCCAGACCCCCAGCCTCAGACCCTCATCTCTAACATGAGAGGTTAAGCTAACCAGATTGCAAATGCCTGCTCAGGCACTAACATCCTATAGGTCTCCATGACTGATGAAACCATAACTCTTTCTCCCGGGACTCGGCCCCGCCCTGCACCAACAAGACACAACCAGAAACCCGTTTTCCGCGGAGTGTGCTCTCCAGAAAAGGCCAGCTGCAGCTCCGGTGGCGCCACTCAGCCAAGTGGCAGGAGGTTATGTCAACCTTCTGGAGAACACCCTTATTATAGTTTATGGCCCAGTTGTCAAATATCCCCCTGGAGACCATTGGCATTCAGTTCTCTGGGATAACAGAGGCTTGGGAAATGGTCACTTTGAAAGCAGAAGGGGAAGAAGACGGAAAACAGGTTCACTTGCCTGCCCATCCTGGAGCAGCAGCCCTGGGCATGTGTTCTTAGGAGGAGCCCGTGAAGGCCAGTGCTGAAGCCAAGTTGGGCTCAGCTCTCTGCAGCTCTTCCAGGCCAGCAGGGAGTGGGTGTGCTGTCTGCGGCTGTTCTTACAGAACTTTGTTGCAGTAGCTACTGATATTACTGGTGAAGAGGATTTCCTGCTATTTTCTTCCAAGGTCAATTGCACTTGACCTTGAATTAAGAACTATACATTGAAATTGTTTCTTTGATTTAAAATGCGCCCCTCTCCCATTTCTTCTCCCCCTCTCCTTGTCACCTTGCTTCTGGGCCATCATGAGAGTGTCCCCTGCCATACATTTACACTGCCATGATGTTCTGTCTCAGACCAAAGCAAAAGAGACAGCCAACAGACACATCTGAAACCCTGTCCTCCAAACTTTCTTCCTCTTTAAGATGATTTCCTCAGGTTTCTTGTCCCAATGACACAAAGCAGACTGGTACAGGGTCGTGCTGCCCACCAATAGCAGCAACCATATATAGAACTTTTAATTGTGTTATCATAGTGCTAGAGAAAGCATCTTTTTCTTTCTTTCTTTCTTTCTTTCTTTCTTTCTTTCTTTCTTTCTTTCTTTCTTTCTTCCTCTCTCTCTTTCTTTCTTTCTTTTTTTTTTTTGGTTCTTCGAGACAGGGTTTCTCTGTAGCTTTGGGGCCTGTCCGGGAACTAGCTCTTATAGGTCAGGCTGGCCTTGAACTCATAGAGTTCCCCTACCTCTGCCTCTGAGTGCTGGGATTAAAGGCCTGTGCTACCACCACAACCCGGTGATGAGATAGCATCTTAAATTCTGCAGTGGTTTGAGCTCATATGCTTCCTTTGTAGGGATCCAAGGCATTTTATAGACATTATCTTGTCTGTGTTCACAGTGACCTTCTGTAGAAACAGGGAGATGGGAAAAAGAGACCAAGAAAAAGAATAAAATGCATGTGGTGGTTTGAAAGAAAATGTAATATACCATTATGTGTTGGAAAGAAGTGATCTGTATTTTTTTTAATAGGGGAATACATTTAAGAGATTGTATAAATCTCAGAAGAGACTTTGAACTTTGGACTTTTAAACATTGTTGAGACAGTGATAGACTATGGGGACTTTGGAAGTTGGACTGAATGTATTTTTGCATTATGATGTGGCTACAACTCTTTGGGGGCCAGGGAGTAGAATGCTGTAGTTTGGAAAAAAATAATGACTCCCAAAGGGATTAGCACTATAAAGAGGTAAGGCCTTGCTGAAGTAGGTATGGACTTGTTGAGGAAGTTATCACTGTGGGGGCAGGCTCTGAGGTCTCTTTTGCTCAAGCTTCATTCGGTGTGACACTCAGTCCCCTTCCTGTTGCTTGCAAGATGCAGAACTCTCAGCTCCCTCCCCAGCATCATGCCTGCCTGAACACTGCACCATGATGATAACAGACTGAACCTCTGAATCTGTAAGCTGCCACCCCAATTAAATGTCTTTCCTTTATAAAAGTTGCTATGGTCATGGTGTCTCTTCACAGCAATAGGAATCCTAACTAAGACTATTCATGTTTACTCAAAGTCTAAAGGATCCTGAGAGACCTAGTGAGTCACCTGCAACCTCACAGGAGCTAGTGACCTTTGGATTAGCTTAATTGACTTGCAGTTCAGTTATTTGCTAGGTAAGATTGTGGTGCCTCTGGGGGTTATAGCTTCAGCCAGAGGGGAAAGAATGTGATTACTTTTTCAAGATGTGTTTTTTATTTTTAATTGCTAGAGCAAGCATGCATGTGAGCATACATGAGTCTCTCTGTGTGTGTCTGTCTATCTATCGTCTGTGTTTATGTGTATGTGCACATGAATTTTGGTGCCCACAGAGCCCACAGACATCAGAGTCTCATGAAGCTGGAGTTATAGGTGGTTGTGAGCTGCCCAGCATGGGTGCTAGGAACTGAACTTTGGTCTTAGCAGTGGGTGCTCTTAGCTACTAGGTCATTTCTCCAGCCCTCACAGAATTTATTTTTAAACATCCAAGAGGTGTGGAGTGCTATTCTTGTAAGGGGATTTTTCTCTGTGACTACATGGCTGGAACAGGTGTGTGAGTCTGAGACCGAGGACTAGAGGGAAAGGCACCCTGACAGGGCTTTGTTTAGGGTACAATGATACTCCCCATACTTTCTGGGTGACCTTTAATAAGCTTTGGTTAATAATATCTGATTTGCTTGTAAGTCAGAGACTAGTGTGTGCGTTTGCGTGCATGTGTGTGGAGGATGTGGAAAGATAACGGGTAAAAAGGAGAGGAGAGAGAGTATGTATTTCAGGCAAAAAAGAAAAATAGGCTCCCCCCCCCGGTTGAGAATATGAGGTGAGGTGGAGACATTAATAATCAAAGTTAGTAAATTATATAATTAGATAAATAATTTTTAAAAAGTGACTCCCCAAGGGCTCTACGTTAGAACACTTTGTCTAGCATATGCAAAGCCTTAAGACCTTTTCAGCAACCAAAAGAAACAAAATAGTGATTGGCCTTTATGGGGAGGACCAGAAAAGAGAATCACCTTTATGTAAAGTCGCATTTTAATCATTTAATTAGTGTTGGTTGGTGAGCACTGGCAGATTTCCAGTGACCGTGTTCCTACACAGGAACGAATCAGAGTTCCTGGAGCAAAGTCTGTCCCCAAGATGCAGAGACAATCTTGTGTGAGCTTTGATTAAGAAACAGAAATAATCTTAGGAAACAATCCCACAATTAGAACCAAGCCAGCGGGAGATGTCGTTTACCTGGACCAGACACAACTGATTCACAGTTTGGGGAGATGGAGGCCCCTTCTTAGCTGAACAAGGTGTGTAATTAATTGGTCTGCTGGTCTCTGCTCAACCAGTTATCAGTCTTAATTGGCTTCTCACTGGAAACAGAGAGAGTCACACAATGGCCTGAGTTGCTGTTGCCATTGTCGCTAGCACCTAAATATCCCTCATTCCGTGGACTGACAGAACTATTTAAAGACGCTTGGCTTCAGGTCTTGTTCCTTCCTCCACTCAATGGACTAAGAATGTATGTTCATACCAGTTGTGGAGAAGTGTTTTCAGCTTCAGCCTTGGATGGTTTGTGCTACAGTGGAGCGATAGAGACATGACAATATACGGGTGCCATGCCCATGAGCCGTGAGAAACTGCATGGAACAACTGCCGTGAATGGAGTGGGGGGGGGTTGTTTGGATCATGCGTAAGGAACCAGGGGAGGCAAAAGTGACGCCTAAACTCAAGATTGTAGTGTGTGTGTGTGTGTGCTGGTAGTTTTTCTGTGCAGGAGGAGTTCGGAAAGATTAAATTGTAGGTACCGAAGGGAGCAGGAGCGAGGTAAGAGAAGATACAGATGCCCCTTAGTTTTTCCCATAAAGATTGACAAATGCAGTGAGGTCACTGCAACTTGTGCTGCCCGGGGAGAGGAGTGGGCGAGCTGTCAGAATCCTCAGACACTGGGGAGAAGCTGAGAACAAAAAGAGTGGAAAAAGAGAAAAGAGGAAGGGAGATGTTGAAGGAGAAAGGATGAAGCCAGAGCGAAAGGTTAAGCAAACTCTTCTACTCAGGCCTGCAAGGATTAGGTTGTGGGCTAAGTAGCCAACACTCACCCCTTCTCTAGTTTAGAGGCTGTCAATGGTTCAGGCCACTTTAGAGAAAAAGCCTAAATGGACCTAGGATAACATTATTCTATCTAAGTTGCCCAATATAGAAAGACTAGAAGCCATAATATTCTATTTTTTCATAATATTCTTTGTTGGAGCCCACAGCATCCTCCAGCAAACCAAGAGCTAGTTATGATCTGGTTCATTTAGGAGGGTGGAAAGATCTAGAGTCCCAGTCAGAAAAACAAGACAGAACAAAAAAAAGCCAACCGCCTCAAAAACAAAACAAGTGAACAAACAAACGAACAAACAAAAAGCTGTTTCCACTCCTTTTTTAGCACGTCTATATGAGCAACGTTTGTCCCAGAATGTAAAGCTGCAAAACCTTGGAGTTTCAGTATGAGACAATACTGTTCATGCCTTCTAAATTGATGCTCTTCAATTTTTTTCCGCAGGTTGTTCCTAGCAATAAAAATATTTTCAGCAGGTAGCCTTAATATCAATGCATCCTTTCATTTTATTGATATTACTGATTTATCTCTGTGTGTCTTTGTACTAGGAACTGAACCTATTTAGAGAGACTATTTACACAGTTATACTTCTGTATTGATATTTATTTTAAAATACATTCCAAATTAAACTTTTAAAACTTTTTATTTTAAAAGTTTTAAAGGAAAAAAGTTTTTTTTTTCTTGTGCTTTCATTGACAATCCTTGCTCTCTCAGAAATAATGGACTTCAGTTTTGGGGACAGTTCATCTACTTCAGCTTGACGCGTTAATCTCCCCTGAGTGGGAATCGAACACAATCTTGAACACCAAGAGGCTCACACACCCCATTTATGGCCACTTCTAGGAGCTCACTGCTTATCATCCTTCCGTCTCGGATCACAATGAGGGTCCGAGTTATAATTGCATACTTTTCTGTGTTAGGGAGGCCTGCTTCTGACTCTGCCAGAATCCCAGCCTCCTCTGAGCTCCAGGCTGTGGAGGGGCAGCACCGGCAACTAGCCGCAACCGCAAACACTACCGTTGCCTGGTGCAGAAGAACAAGAGAAGCCGTGTCTGCCGTGGCCAGGTGGGTGGAAGAATAGAAATGGGGGTGTAGTGCGAGACGGAAGGGGCTGCTGGAGGGTGTCTGGGAGTCCATAAAGCCTGCCTAGTCCACAGTGTTTACTGTCAAGAGCCCTAGGTGGTTTGGCGATGGGAAAACTGTCAACAGGGACCAGCTTTCCTTAGGGACTTGGGTGCGGGTGTTCTAGATAGGAAGCTAAAGATGGCAGCCCCAGTGGGCCCAGGTACGGGATCTGATGGCACAGTGTTAACCTGGAGCACCAGTCTGCCTTAGCTCCCGGGGACTCCCACTCGGTCCTAAACATATCCTGACGTCCTCTATTGCCAGAACGTGCAAATGCCTTGAGACCAGAAACTCTGCAATTTTGCAGAGAGAAACGTTTTCCAAAATACACAAATGCTAGGGGGGTAGCTAGTTTGGGGCTGAGCATCCTTAATTGGCAAGAATGTAGGAAGTCTCAGAAAAGATAAAACACTCAAAAGTCCTTAAATGGGGGGATATCTTGGTCTGTTCTAAGAAGCAACTGGAGATGTTTATGTAGCAAACACTGGAGACAGACTCTCACCAGCTGGCCACAGAAAGACCCTTTCCAGCAACCCAAGGGACCTTTGCCTTCTCCCCCTCCTTCACTCTACCCATGCCTGAATGACAGGCAAACCCGGATCCTGAAGCCAGATTGAACGTTGTGGTGGCTTTTAGCTGGATCTTTTATATTTTGATGCAGAGAAAGCAATTTTCATTTGGGGTAAGTGCTCCAGAGCAGAAACTGCTCTAGGCTTGGGGAGGGGGACAGACTCTTCATGACCTGGGAAGAGAATTGATCCCAAAGGGAAAGCAATCTAGGTAGCAATTCATGGGTTAAAATGTGACAATCGTTATTTTTTTTTCCTCCTTTCTCAACCTTTTTGAATTCCCCAGCTCCAGAAACATGTGCTGCCATCCCTGGACACAAGGCATGTGGTCCAGGTCTGAACGATCATTTCATTCCACCCTCCCAATAACAGTGATTAATCCAAATACTGAGCCTATGACCCAAGCCGGGCCTTGCCAAAGTCTGCTGTATCCGTCGGAAGCAAGCCTCCATGGGGGCTAAATAGGAGGTTGTGTGGTTGGGACTCTCTTGGGTACCATGTTATTACCTAACATGTGAAGGGAGACTTGAAGTGAAGCCAAGAGACAGCGGCTTAGATGAAAGAGGGGTGTGTACTCAAGGTCTCACAGGGCGAAAGTCAAACCACAAGGCTGTTCTTTCTCCACAACCATGGGGAAGCCACCAGGGAGCCCCTTTATCTTCACCTCTAAAAGACAACTGCATTCCCGTGACATGATTCTGTCACCAAGTTGCACTGTCAAAAACAGAGCAGGGTGTCCGTCCGAGAAGATCACCAGAGTGTCTCACCTGTTTTGCCCAGCACAGCGGATTTTCTCTACAGCAAAGAGGTCATTTAGCTGTTGTTCACTTGGAAGGGTTTTGAAACGTTTGTTCTATCCTGGGACTCCGCGGCTCAGGTGTCTGAAGAATTCCTGTCTTACTTAGAGGCAAAACCTCTCTCCCAATAGGTGGTGAGCTCCTGCAACCTGCTGTCCACCTGACCGTCACAGTTCCTGGTCCTCCTGGATGTTCATGAAACAGGACATGGCTCTGTGTGTCTGGACTGTGATCAAGTTTGTCTCTTTCTTCCTATAAGGTGTCATTCAGCATGACCTTGGGGTCCCACCAACCCTCAAGCCTGGGTCCATCCCTTGATTTTTCATCTCTACCCATCTTAATCTCCACACTTTGACCAGATTATATTTTTATTCTGTCACACTTCCTACACATCTCTGCCTTTGTGGTCATGGTTGATGCTTCCTTTAATAAGCCTGCACACAGAAGAACACCGGGATGTAAATGAGCTCCACCAATTCCTATCTGGCCTCTTCAGGTGGATCCTGGGCTCTTTCTCTTGTTCTCTTTCACTGTGTCTTGAGGTTCTTTCAACCATGTAAGCCTGCCATTTCTGTTTTCAGCCTTAGGCTACTTTGAATGATGCCATTCTTGAAACCCAGAAATGTAAGGCAGAATTCCCTTACCCTAAAATTAAAAATATACTGATTTTCCTTACAAGATTTTTGTATTGATCAAACGAGATATTCTGAAAATGTTAATATTTGAATCCAACAACGATTTAGAGACAATTTATAGGATTTTTTCCATAATCTTATTTAGCCTTAAATTTTGCATTGTGAAAAATTTCCCCCAGTGTTCTAAAGACTGGGTTTCAATACATCTCAGCACTGGAATTGCTTATGGGACTCTACGCGTGAAGTCAAACCTAATTTGCAGACCAAGTGGGTTTTGATTGCGATTACCTTTGTTTATGTTAGCTTTTCAAATGGACAGATTAGTTGTCTGTTCCTATGGTGCTTTGAATAAGAATGGCTCCCGTAGCCCCATAAATTTGGATGTTCAATCACCAGGGAGTAGAACTGTTTGAAAAGATTAGAAGGATTAAGGTGTGTGACCTTGTTCGAGGAGGTGTGGCACTGGGAGGGGGGCAGGGGAGCTCTGAGGTTTCAAAAGCCCATACCAGGCCCAGGGGCTATTTCTGCCTATCAGGATATAAAGCTCTCAACTACTCTCTGCTTGCTGCCGTGTTCCCAGTTATGATGACAATGAACTAAACCTCTGAAACTGTAAGCAAGTCCACAATTAAGTGTTTTCTTTGATAAGAGTTGCCTCGGTGATGGTGTAGCTTCCTAGCAGTAAAATAGCTAGTATAACAAGTATCTGAGATAATCAGCTGATACAGAGAAAAGTGTCTTTGGGGTTTCAGATCTCTCTATCTGCGGTCACTTGGCCTGATAACCAGCAGGTCTCACATATTCACAGCTGCAGCAGCATCACTGGTCTGTGGAGAACTGACTCAAACCACAGCAGGAACCTTGCTATCAAAGTGAGTGACACTTTCTGCCTTTACCCTCTGGTCCTTCAGGGCTGAAGTGGGATGAGTGGCAAGAGGCAGCAGGAACCAGCTTTTTGGTGGCAATGGTAATGCTCCAACCTTGATCTGAGAGGACACCTCCTCTAGGTACAGGTTGCTGAGTTTGTACCTCTCCTGTCCATTAGAAGGCCCCAAGCAACTCTTAAAGCTCTCCATGTCTAGGCTATACCTGGAACAGTTTATACTAGATTTTTGAAGGGAGAAAACCAACACCAACGAAAACAACCCAGGGCAATCTCTACTAAGTACGTACCTGTGGTTGTCTGAATGAGAATACCCCCCCCCCCCCCCCCGTAGACTCATATTTGACTGTTTAGGAAGTGGCATTTGGAGGTGTGGCCTTATTAGAGGAAGTGTGTCACTGGAGGCGGGCTTTGAGGTTTCAAATGCTCAAGTCAGACTCAGTGTCTCTCTCTCTCTTCCTGCCTGTTGATGTAGGTGGAGAACTCTTGACTCCTTCTCCAGCACCATGTCTTCCTGTGTGCCGCCATGCTTCCCACCAGGATGACAATGGACTAAACCTCTGAACTGTAACCCAGCCACAATTAAATGCTTTCCTTTATAAGAGTTGCTGTGTTCGTGGTGTCTCTCCACAGCCACAGAAACCCCAGCTAAGACAGCACCAGATGCCAAGCTCCATGCTGCAGTCTTCTTGCGTTATCTTTGGTCTCAAATATAATTTTATATGGCAGCACCATTGCTACTGCATCCAAACAGATGAGGGGCTAAACCAAGGAAGACAGAATTTAAGTATATTTTCCAAGATTTGAAGGGAGCTAGTGAAGAAACCCTCATCCTAATCCAGGCACTTTGCCTTGAGGGCACAAACTCCTGTAATTTGGTATAAATTGTTTTGAATTTTTTAAAAAAAGAACATATTTTAGGGTCAAATCATTCTCCAAAGCTCATTGTGAAAATTATCAGGCCCATTCCCACCATCTCCCCACCAGCTGCCCTGTTTCCTCATTCTTGAGGCTGTTGCTTTGAGTTATTCCAGCTATTTTCTTTTTACATTGATGTCTGTGACAGTCACTATTATTGTTTATAATGCAACTTTGCTATTTCAGCTTTGAGAACTGATATCCATTGTCCTGTGCGGAAAATGGGGGCATGGACCTCACTGTATGTCATCACTTACTTCCCCTGTTACAAGTAACTACATAGAAACAGCTGTCCTTTGGTATTCCCAGGGAACTGGTCATAGGATCCACACAGATACAAAGAGTCTTATATAAAATGATGTAGGACCTGTGTGCTAATTGTACACACAGCTTCCTGTATGCTTCAGCCCATTTCTAGATGGCTGAAACCTCCTGAGATGTAAATGCTACTTACACAGCCGTTAGAATGCATTGTTTGGAGAATGACAGGTACAACTCCAGTCCAGAGGTATTCTGTGTGTGTATGCACACCTATGTGGGTAGTACATGTTTGTGTGTGTGTATGTGCACGCACGCACGCACACGCATGCAAGTGCAGGGTTGGGCACATTCATGTGGAAGCCGGAGAGAGATCAACCTCAAGTATCCTTCCTCAGGAGCCTTTGACCTTGTTTCCAGAATCTCACAATAGAACTTGGGGCTCACCAGTTAGGTGAAGTTGACCAGCAAGCCACAGAGATCCACTTTTTTTCTACTTCCCCAGTCCTGGAATCAAAAGCATGTGCCCCCATGCCTGGCTTTTAAGGCTGGTGCTGGGATCAAAATGTTTCTATGATAAGCACTTTATCGATTTATTTCCTAAGCCTAGAGGTATTTAAAACTTCCAGGCATATTTTTAAGGTGGGACTCATAGTGGACCAAGTGAGCCACTAATGGCCAGAAGATTTGTTATGCTCAGTACTGTAGGGCCCTCGGGTCTACCCCTCCTCTCGGGGCTCATATTGAGGATAGCTTGCAGTTTCTGGCCAAACATCTTGTTGCAGTTTCCAGCTAAACATCCTGTTTGTTCCTGTGCTCCCCCTGCCCCCACTGGTGGTTAGCTTAGGGGTTTTGTTTACTCTTGAGCCTGGTAATTTCCCACCTTCCTGGAGGGATTTCCATTGTGCAGTAGTTAGGTATATAAGGTTTTCTCTAAGCTTGAATAAAAGGCATTCAGCATTCTCCCCTCATGACCCACGTCTCTTGTGGTTCCTTTAATCTCCAGGCCCTTGCCCCGCTCACATACAGTACAGTAGCGTGAACTGTACCTTACATTCTTACATTTTCCTTTCTCAACTCCATTCCTGTTTTTAAGTTTTAATAACTGGTATCTCTCTGACCATAAGAATACCACTTCGGTTTGCTGTGTATGTTTGTATGGATGCATAAACGTGGGCGTGTGGATGTGTGGAGACCAGAGGTCAAGGTCAGATGTTTTTCTCTCTCACTTTCCTCCTTACGTTTTTGCGGCAGGGTCTCTCACTGAAAGCAGAGCTCACTGAGTAGCTAAAGTAGCTGACCAGCAATCCCCCAGGATTCTCCTCCCCAGCGCTGGGATAACAGGCACACACTGCCACGCCCAGCTTTTTACACAGGTACTGGGGATCCAAACTCAGATCCCCACATTTGTGTGCTAATTACTTTAGCAATTGAACCACCTCCCCAACCTCAGTGTTTCTAGCTTTTTAATGGAAAATGGAAGGCACCCCATCCCATAGCCTTATGCTTTAGAATACCTGGTTCCCAGGTGGTAACAACTTGAGAGCTTGTAGAACCTTTAGGAGATAGGGCCTGGTTATTGCTCAGGAGGGAGTCTTTCAGTTTACAGTGCAACGTGCATTAGGTCTAGTTCTCTTTGCCTCCTGGTTGAGTCTTGATATGAGGAACATTACATCAGAGTTGCTTAGCTATTTTTTCCCCATCAGGATGGATCATAGCCTCTGAAACACAAGCCCAAATCCATCTTTCTTGCCTTAGTTCTTTCTGTCATGTAGTCTGGTCACACTGACACAAGTACCTAATGGAGCAGGCAATCCTCACGCCCTTGTATAGTTTCTGGGACCCCAAGTTGCTCTTCTCTGTTGTAGAATCTTCCATATCTGAGACTTGCTTCAGATGTCCTGTATCCTTGGATCTTTACTGTACCAGAAAGGCCAAAGACCAGACGGATACAGAGATGGAGCTGTGTCTTCTGGCTGCACTGAACACTTGTACAGGAAATTCCACCACATGTGTCTTTGAATTTCTTCTGTCAAGATGATTCTAGGTCCTAGAGAAATATCTTCAGTCGGCTGTCTAGAGAGCATTATCCCTGACTCTAGCATTCTAGGAGGTGCACAGGAGACAAAGGTTGGGGATATTTCAGTGAATTCTTCTATTTTCAACTAAATGCCACTGTTCTCTTACAAAGACAGTGTTCACTGTCAGCCACTTATTTCTTTTAATTCTTTAGACAATAAACTTCTAAATTTCTGCAGAGGACAGAGAGGGCTAGTTGACCACGTATCCCTTATCCAACTGTCAGAGATGGGAAGGCATTTTGGCATCTCACTGCTTTGTAAATAGGGCTTTGTCTGTTTGGTTTTTAAACAAGGTCTACCTATGCGCTCTCAGCTGTCTTCCTGTCTCCCACCGGTTTCCAACTGCTGGGGTTGCAGCCCTGTACCTTCACACTCAGATCTCTAAACAAACCTTTATAGCTGTCCCCAGTGAAGCCTACCTTCTCTTTCCAGGGCACCTGTGCTATGCATTCTTGATGCTTCTTGCAGTTCTGAATGGAAATCGAGTTGTTCCTCAGCTTTCCTTCCTGTTTACTTAGAACACCTTTGTCTATAGTTTGCTGCCACTTATCAAATGTCCGGATCTTTAAAAATCACTACACACCCTCATATTTTACTATATTACCTAGTGTCCTATTCTTGGTGCCACCAACTCTGTGTCCTGGGGGTAGGGAAAGAAGTATAGCTAAAGGGGAATGCTGCATCCAGCATCCCTGATGGAGGAGTCTGAGAACTCCATCACCACCTGCATTGAAACCACTGCACACCGACCAACTCTGTGCCACCCAGGATGCCTCCAAGCACTTTCACTCTCTGTTACAGTTGCTTTTCATGATCTTGTTATCCAAGTCCTGATGCCTTTGTATGTCCGCAGGGCAGATGGTGAATGACAGGAAACCTTAGCCACAAGCACAGCACAGGTTCCCTGACTTCTTGTCATGGGAACTCCTTCAGTCAATAGCCAATAAGATACTGGCCCATTTTGGCCACGGTCTCATGTACTATAAGTGCAGATGAAAAGCGTGTGCAGCCCTCTTAACTGCTGGATTCCTTTCCAGTTCCCAGCACAAACAGAGGACTGTGGATCACTACTTTTACTGTGAGCTTATCCTCAAATAAATAAACCTTTGGTATAGTTCATTCTGGGCTATTGTGGAACTCTTTGGTACAACTACAAATTGGCGCTCAATGTGGAGCCCGAACCCACAACCCTGAGATTAAGAGTCTCATGCTCTACCAACTGAACTAGGCGGGTCCCCTGACTTCTCACCCAGTGCTATTTCAACATGTTCATACTGTGCCCTGGGCCACCTTGAGGACAACTGAAACTGAAAGGGTGACATGCCCAGAAAGACAAGAACTCTGTTTATTTGATTCTCACTTTGAGTTCACTACCTGGGTCTACAGAAACGAGGCATCTAACTCTTCCATACCATTCTTGCCTTTCTTTGTTTTATCCAACTGTTAAGGTTAGACTCCAGGAGCAGATAAATGCAGAGAGAAGACCACATTTAAAGCACCTACTAAGGGTAATAAAAGGCTGGGAATTCCCAGTGCTGGGAGAATGAGGGAAAGAGTGAACCTCATACCTAGGCCAGAGAAACGCCATATTAAAACTGACATTGGGTGTATGGACAGCATTTGCAGCCAACTGAATTGTGGCAAGTGAGGTCAGTGGCTCAGATGACTGTTGGGACAAGGGCACTCCCTGATGATACACACTGCGAAGGCGGTTGCTGCTATTCACTTTTGAAACTAAAAGTTCCTGAGAAATTATGACTGGTACACCCACCTGAGGTTCGTTTGCCATCAGCTTTCAGGACAAAATAATTAACTGAGACTACATGATAAAAAGGAATGCAAGTGTTACTGTTAGCGGACTAAGCTTGATAAAAATGTACACAGAATATTATATATTCTCTCCTACACACACACACACACACACACACACACAAACACTTTGGTGCCTTATAATCCATTCTGCAGTTATCTGGGCTGATTCGTGCGCCAAGATTGGATGAAAGCCCAGGCAGGTCTAAGACTTTGTCAGTCTTAATTATTAAAAGGTCTTCCAGGCATAGATGAATACCACTGCAGGAATGCAATATTTCAAGAACAGAAATGGCCCAAACCAAACATTTCAATAATTAAAACGGCCCATTCACTATAGGTATCCACTTTGAAAACTTCATCTTAACATTTTTCTCTTCTGGTCTGAGCTTGTCCTCAGTTCCAGATTTGACATCGTGATCTCCCTCTCCCTCTTCTTCCTCCTCAAGGCATCAATTCTGGCTTTTTCTAGACCGAATTTAAGGAAAAGGTATGATGGCAAGACAACAGAAGGTCTGTGCTGATGGGCACAGATGTAATCGGAGTGAAGCCGACAAACCGCGTGACATGACCTATTTGGTGTCCCTCCCGGTGGGCCACATTCTGACTGCAGACCCTCTAATAGGAGCAGTGTTGTCTCTCTGGCCACCAGGGGACAATGATTAGTCTTGGGGCTTCTGAGTATGGTCTGTCCTCTGGCTCTCGGTGTCCTATCCTTAGGAGGCCATCTGGGTTTTCTGGGTCTTCCGTGGCCTATCATACCTACTCAGTGCCACCCCACAGCTCTCTCTTGGTTCCTATGCTTAGGCCCTTATTTTTCTCCAGGAGGGAATAAAGACAAGAGTCTGAGTACCTGCAAAAGAGAGAGCTTAAGTTAAGACACTGGTGCACTCTGTTCTTGCGGCACTCTCTATGACCTAACTTGGGGCCAGGTTCTGTCCTTCTCCACAGGAGAGGAAGTAGATTCAGATGACTCCACAGATTCCCGTGTCTCTGCTTTCTTCAATTTTCTCTCCTGTACATGCAGGAAGGTGATGAGAGATGACCAAGTTCCTTGTCATGTTTTGGAGCCTTGCATTGGCCGAGCACCAAGGGCTTTAGGCTTTAGGAAGCTGTCATTGGATGAACCTCCTCCCCAATGTATAAATAGTATCTTATTTGTCAATGTATCATTAAACTGAAGATCATAAACTGAAATTATCTTGGATTATGAAAATAGGCTTTTAGTTCAGTCATAAGTGTCCCTACCGGAGGAAGGTAGATGGAGAACTGACACACAGACAATGCATAGGTGTTATAGACTAGATTTGGAATGGTCCCCAAAGACTCATTTATTCATCGGTTGTTCCTCAGTGATACTATATGGAGGTGATAGAGGCTTTAGAAGGCAGTATGAGGTTTAGAAGGTGGTTGATGTGAGAGGAAGTAATTGGAGAAAGTAGGTCACTGGTGGGAGTGCCTTTGAAGGTTGCATCAGGATCTCACCTCTGTGACTTTCTTTCTGCTTGATGGCCACCATAACATATATGGCTTTGTTCCATCAGGCGCTCCTTACCACCATGTTCTGCCTTCCTACAGGCCCTAAAGTCTTGGGGACAAGTGACCGTTATGGCCTGAAACATCTCAAACCGTGAGCCCAAATAAATCATTCCTTCCTTGAAGTTGGTTACCCCAGACTTTTTTTTTCCACAGTGATGAAACACAAGATGCTAAGCAGCTGTAGAGGCAGAGATGAGAGGGACACCATAGCTGAAGGATGGCTCAGAAGACAGAGTAGAGATTGTAGTGATATTCGGTTTATGTTTTAACAAATAAAGCTTGCCTGAAGATCAGAGTGCAAAACTAAACCATTAGCAGCCAGGGAGTGGTGGCACACACCTTTAATCCCAGGACTTGGGGGACAGAGGCAGAGCAATCTTTGTTAGTTCAAGGCTGCCCTGGGCTACATAAGACTGAATCTGTCTAAAAGAGAAACAGAGCTCCCACAAAGGTGATCCCGGCATTTGGAATAACATCCAGCAGTAGGGAAGTGGAGACAGGAGTGACAGAACTGGCCAGGGAGGAATCTAAGGCAGGAGAGAGGAGCAGCATAGTCTAGACAGTGAGTCTAAGAACACAGTCTGAGGAGGCAGCCTGAGGACAGGATTACCCTTTCAGCTGACCATCGGTAGAGGTGAGAACTCTCTAGTGGCTGGCCGCTCTGCTTCTCTGATCTTCAGCTTTCACCCCCGATAGCTAACTACAAGTTTGTTTTGTTTTTGTTTGTTTGGTTTTTATTGAGATCAACTAGAATTCATGCTATATAAGATTCTCCCTTGGTTCTCCGTGAAGACACCGCTACTTTCACCCAGAGCTTTCGATCTGAGACTGCTCACATCCAGAATCCGGAGAGCATAAATTTGTATCATTTTCAGCCACCCAATTTGTAGTATTTAATTGTAACAACCTCAGAAAAATTATACACGAGCTTCAGAGGAGTAAGGTAGCAATCCGTTTTAAATATTATGCTTAAAAGAAGTAAATTCTAAAATGATCTCAGTGCCACCATAAAGGGTTTGTTCTCTCTGACTAAGGTTGTTTATATGGTCAACTTTTCAGGCACAAAGATCAGTTCAAGGGAGGTGACTCGGCTGGTGACGTGATGATGATTAATTTTGTCCACTTGATTGAACTGAGAGATCCCTAGACCATCAGTGAAGCACACTCCTGGGTGTGTCTGGGAGAACATTCCCAGACCCGACTGGATCCCAAGGACTCTGACCACGCAGCGAGTTCCTTCCCTGCTGAGTTCACCATCTGATAGTATTATTGTGAATTATGGTAAAAAGTATGTGCTGGGGCCTGGATGGAGGAAGTAGGTCGCTGGGGGTGTGTCCTTCAGAGCTTCATCTTGCACCGGCCTCTTCCTGTATTCCTGCCCACTTCATTTCCTGTCAGCCATAATGTGAACGTCTCTGCCCCGCCACACCCTACTTAGCATGACGTGCGAAACCATGAGTAAAGTCAGCTTCTTCCCTTAAGTTGGCTCTGTCAGTTTCTGGTCCTATCAGTGATAAAACTGGCAGGTGGGCTCACTGCATTTGTGCTGTCCTCTGGCTAACAGTATAGTATGCCTCAGTGGCACCTTGAAACTCTGTGGCTTCAGTAGTTCTTTGATATCTCTGGAGATAGAACGTTCACAACGATCTCATTTGCATATGGCATTCTTGATCTTGTGTTTCCAAATAACTGTCTCTACATGTTGGCTTCCTTCCCTGGGAAATGAAATATTGTTATTTCCCCAGGGGCACTCCCAGAGAGATCAGGGAGCAGCCTGCCCCAGGTGCTCCAGCAGAAAGAGGGTTCCCCACACAGGACGGACGATGAGAGATGTGATTAGCGCCTTTAATGTTGAACTGGCTCCCGGTCCGCACATCCTGGCTTGTGACTCCTGGGAACTTAGAGCTGCGTTAGAACTGAGGTTTTGTTCCCCAGTCCCTAGGATTTACAAAGACCTCAAGAAGCTAGTGAGTTCACCGGGTGAGGGACATGGTCAGTGTTGGGTCACTTCTAAGGCCATACTACCACTTCCAGCACGCTGTCTCATCCTTCCCTTCCCTGTTCAATTTGTAGCCTCATCTATGGGGGGGGGCAGGAAAGAAAAGGCGGGGGCAGGAACATTATCTGTTCATCCAACAAACGGATGTTAGGCCACCGCCATATGTCAGAGCGTCTGCTCTGAGCCGGGGTTCTGAACACTAAGCAAACAGTCCCTGACTAACGGAACAACGTACGTCTGCTGAGTTACGACTTCTCCTGAGATTTCCCCTTTCAAGTTAAGACTTCCACAGATGTCCTTTGTCCACTAGACATGCAAGCAGTGGCCAGAGCTGTTTCAGGTGCCTAGGGAAGTGGGCGGCCACTGGGTAACTGTTCTCCCTGATCCTCTAACCGTCCCGAGAATATTGATATCATATAATTAAATGATTTCTTGGCTTGAAAAATACTGCAAATCTGGGGTCTGAGGAACACAACTTGGTTTCTGATCCTAATACTATTGTTACCAAACTTTGGGCTGTTGTTCAAATCACTTAATCAATAAATATTAATCAACAATATCCTCACCAATAAAAATAAAGATAACACTCATTCTAATACTATCATTTAAACCCAACAGTGCCTGACAGAGACTAAGCACCAAAGAAATGTCGAATAAGCGGATACGTGTGTCTGGGAATTGCCTTCCACGCTGTACAATCTGACTGAGCTGTCTTGATCTTCAGCTAGTGCAGAAGATGACAATGGGGACACCCTTGAAAGTTTGGGAAAATTCCACTCGACTTCAAAGCACTTTGACGAGTGATCATACAATGAGCGCCTGCCTTCTCATGTCTTCTTGTGGTCAGGACAGAAGTTCAACAGACCCTGGACACTGATTAAAGCAAAATGTAGTTAAGAGGAACAGAAGGGAAGCCATCATCACACGCTGCCAGAGAGCTGACTTCTCTTTGCAAGTTAGTGGCCAAAGAGTCTGAGGGAAATTGTAGAAGTTATCAGGAGAGTGTGGTTTGGCTAGTAGAAACGAGGTTTTCCTACTCACCGAGCCCCTAGCAGAGGCCCAGCAATAACATGGATACTGGGAACGGCCCAAAGCAAACTGGAATGAAACTTGAGCTTTAGAAACAGAGCAGGAGTCGGAGCCGAGAATGGACATGGTCAGGAAGGAGGCAGACTTGGGTCAGACACTTGGGAGAGAAGGCGAGGAGGAAATGGTGCTGGGGCTCTATGCCCTGTGCAGTGAGTGGCAAATGGATGGAGCCTTATTTAACAGCCTGCAGATGGCTCTGGGGAAGATGCAGCTGGTGGCAGATGCAGCTCTGAAGGTGGTGACCACCTGTGCTCTGCGCCTCCACTCCCTCCCCACTTGGTCTCTGATAACTTTTGCAGTGCCCCAGAGGCTCCAGGTTAAGTTCCCTGGGAAGGCTGACTTCAGATCCAGGGCTTGCTTTCAGAGGCCCGTCCTAACCAGCCTCGCAGCCTTCCCCGGCAGTGGTCGTCTAGTTCTTTCTGCCCTCTAACCAGACACGTGAAGCCAGTCAGCCAGTGGGAGGGAGAGGAAAATGGCAATCAGATTGGCTTAAGTCTTCCATCTTGCTGGAAAGCAACAGAGCAACTCCCGGGAGAGAGGTTTATCAGAACATAGGATCAGCAGACAGAGATAACCAAGCAGAAAGGTCAGCTGCCTGCAATCCATCAGACATTGGATCTCTTGGGTCAGAGATGGAGCTTCAAGGTCAGGGTGTCTTCTCGCATTACAGGTGAAGAAGTCCATGTTCACTGGGTTTCAATGGCCATGTAGATGGATTTGAATACAGACTTGCCTTAGTGCAAAGCACCTCTGTCTCCCCGTGCCCTGCCATGGGGGAGTGGTGTGGTTTGGGCTGTGTGGTTCTGACTTTAAGAAAACTTGAATTGAAAGTTCTCACACGGGCCTAATGACTCTCCGGCAGCAGTTTTTCTTGACTTCCCTGGACAAGAGACAAGAATGTGATACCGATTTGTGCCCCTCCTTGGACAAGTGGTTACTGCAACATCACTGTCTGGAAGAGCCCAGAGACATCTGGGGATGGCAGCCATGGAGTTTTCCAGGACCTTTTTACTGGTTCTCATTGTTTTGGATCAGTCTTTCCTGGAAAGACCTTGGAGATGTCTGTCCCATCCTACCTGTCCTGTCCTGTCCCATGGCTGCCCCCACCCCGGCTTCCTACCCTGCTCCTTGCAGAGACTGCTTCAGGCAAGACTTACTCTCTCATTTCTACCAAGAGAACTCCATTTAGCACAGGATTCTGTAAGATTATCCGTCCTGGAAGGACTTTAAGTGCTTTCTATACACAGCTCTCACTATTTGCTGTAGTTTTGTCTGTAAAGTCACAGCAAACACGGAATTAGCAAATCCCAAACTATTTGCTCCCTGAGCAGCCGCCGAGTGATGTTCCCAAGAAACTCTGGCTCAAGTATTTTTGTCGGCTGATCTTTGTTTTTAATATATCACGTTAAACATATAATTATGATAATGTGTTATAACTATAACAGCATGTAATATATAATTATAACAAAATGAAACAAAAATATCAAATCAGTTATATGTTGAATAAATATTGTACATCAAAAATAAAATTACTTGTGAAAAATCTTCAGATGTCTTTAGTGATGTTTGGAGTTTGAATTTTTAAAAAATTGATTGGGGGCAGAGGGTAGGTCCAATAAAAACTATTAGCAATTCCATAAAAATTGAGACTCATTTAAAAGATGACATGCATCAAGATTTTCATAATACTAAGAATGAAAGAGAATTTGTCCTCCTCAGAAATCTTAGTCCTTCCAGAAAAATAGATTCATATCCTCATGAATAACAATGAATATAACTCTTTAGGAAGGATCTGATTTTCCCTCCTCTGGTGGGGAGCTTCCCCAAGACCTGACCTTTCAAAAGGAGAAAAAGAAAAGAAAAGAAAAAGAAAGAAAGAAAGAAAGTACAGGTTCACTTGAAAAGAATGGATAAACTAGGTTAACCTGTTAGCTCTTCCGCTAGACATCCGAGAACTTAAAAATAATGACTAGCTCAAGCCGGTTCTGCAGTGTACACACTTGTCAAGACTGACTTAAGACTCATGATTTGTGTACTGTACAATTAACAGATTATAGTTCAAAAAAAGGAAAAGGCTGCTTTTGAATAATTCTGCGCCTTAATTTCGCTTCCTTCTGGCTTATCACAGAAGGTATAAAGATCAATGTGGGCACCAACATTTTATTTTATTTCATTCTTGTTTAGTCCCGTGCTAAAGCCAAAGGAGCAAAAGCTACAGGGGTGTTGAAATCTTTGCCAGCTTAACATCACCCGTGCTGGGAAGGGATGAGTATGGACTTGCTATGCTGTCTGCTGTGTACCTCTTAAATCGTGGAATGTGCTGTGATTGTTTCAAAGAAACAGTTATGTACCACATCAAAGGCTCAAACTGTAAAGTCAACTACTATGCAAGGTTCCAGGCATCTCAGTGTAACCGAACCCAAGCAACACGTGTGCTTCTGTGTGATGCGCTGTCCGGGCAGCAGTTCATCAGCCCTCATCTTCCTCTGCATCATTTCATGGTCCAGGATCTTGGAAGAGAAACGGGTGGAGACACAGCCTGGGAATTATACTTGGAACTATAATCTGAAATGGACTTTCTCCCTCACATGCTTCTTTGTGTAGTCAGATAAGCATTGGAGATTAATAGAATGAACCAATGCTCTTTAGAGTACTAGAGGAGGGCCACTGACCTCTGACTGTCTTGTATACAGGGCAGTTAGATCACTGCTTACCCTTTCTTGCCTTCCTGGATCCTGCTTCAGTAGGGCAGGAGGTGCCAATGCGGGGTGGGGGAAGAGGGCTGCCAGTCAGGTTCAGGAACATGAGTAGTGTGGGCTTTGTAACAGGCGCACATACATCCCAACCAACTGCTTCTGCTTTTAATGCTTTTCTCGGGTTAAGATAGGTTCTGTGGCATTCAGAGTGACGTTGCGTAACAAGGACTGCCAGATGGTAGTCATACGCCTAATTTCCATCTGAGCTTTGTGTTGCCCTATGTCTGTGTCAATTTATGTTCTCAGCAACTGGTAAGAGGTTCGGTCTCTGGCAGCAGCAGACACAGTCAGCCTTTCAGAATCAAGCACCAAGGACCATGAATGATGTTAGGTTTTCTTCTCCTTTGTTTCCCGATGCCTGGTAAGCACCAGTATTGTGGACTTTTGCTTCAAGAACAAGAACTTGTTCACATGCTTGCTTATGCGAGAATGGCGACTTCCATTTGAACTCGGGGATTCTACACACTGCTCTAGAATACCTTGTGTTCTACAGCCTCTCAGGTTCTTAGAGAAGTTGTATGATCTGGTAGCTTTGAGGGAATTAGAAAGGACCCGAATGAAAGGAGGCAATTAGTAATTGTACCGATAGATGTCAAAATATCCAAAAGATTGCTTCAATGGTGTCACATGTGTTTAATCCCAGCACATGGAAGGAAGAGAGCAAAGTCTCCATGAGTTCTAAACCAGTCTGGGTTACCCTAACCCTTGAGCCACATTGGCTCAAGGGAAACACACACACCCCCCAAAACAAACAATGACATTTTCTTAGTTAGGGTTTCTATTGCTGTGACCAAACACCATAACAAAAAGGTAAGTTGGGGAGGAAAGAGTTTATTTGGCTTAAACTTCAGCACCAGTGTTCATCACTAAAGGAAGTCAGGGCAGGAACTCAAACAGGGCAGGACTTTGGAGGCAAGAGCTGATGCAGAGGCCATGGAGGGGAGGGGCTTACTGTCTCGCTTTCCATGGTTTACTTAGCCCACCTTCTTATAGAACGCAGAATCAGAAGCCCAGGGGTAGCGCCCCCACCACGGTGACTAAAGGAGAAAATGCCTTACAGCTGGATCTCAAGGAGGCATTTCCTCGGCTGAGGCTCCTTCCTCTGATGACTCTACAGCTTGTGTCAAGTTGACACACAAAGCCACCCAGTACAAACATCAACAACATGAGCCATATGAAACCCCCCAAAGGTTCTTGTTTGTCTTTGGATGTCAAAGGAGGAAACTGATTGAGACCAAGTCATTCTTCCATGTGAATGCAGTGTGCAGCCTGCGGCTGTTCCTATATTTCTTTTATGTAACTGTTCCACAGCAGTTGGGCCTGAAGGGATTATGTTCCAAATAGTTTCCAAATAGTTTGGAAAAAAAAAGTCTTTCCCTACAGAATGGCTCATCCCACAGCTTCAAGGACTATGCCAGAGATGGCATTAAATGATGCCTGGATGCAGCAACTGAGAAACAAACCTGCAGAGCATCGATGCCAGGGCTGTCCCGCCTGGCCTTGGAAGCCTTGAGCCAGATCTATGTCTCCAGTGAACCACTCCCTTCCTTCTGAGAGCAGCAAAGATTCACAAATCTTCAGTCTCCAGACACCTCCCGTTAAGGAAGAAGAGACAAATGCCCCAGAGTATCAATCTTAGTCGGGGCACAGGAATCAACTGCACACATACCCAGCTAGCCAGTCTAAAGCAGGCATAAACCAGCCAAATTTTACCCAACCTCCAGGAACTGAGGATCTAGACGTCCTCATACAAAAGAGATACACACGTAGTATTTCTTTATTCTTCCGAGTTTCAATATCAAATGCTAAGGAGAAAATGCAGATGATGGAAAAAGGTGGGTGGGACCATAGGAATACAAGTTCTGGGTACGAGTTTTCTTCTTAAAACTAGACTTGGTTAATTACATGTCCTGTAAGTTTCCCTTCTTTTTTCTTTTTCTTTTTTCCCTCCCATGTTTACTTAAATCAATTGATTGAAAATGTCTCAATAAACTGAACATAATAACCCTTGCCATAAACAAAACGTAGCTAAGAAAAGGTTAAAACTTTAGTGCTATGGAGATCTGAACTGTTCCCAGATGCTGTGAGCCCCATTCTGCTCCTGGCCTGGGTGTCAGCTCACATTCTGAGGAAATCATAACTTTGGCACCACACTGAAGCTTTCTTACACTGGGCTTGCATTTCTTAATAGAGGCACCGCACTCCCTAGAAACATCCCAGGATGTACAATCAGGGTATCCAGCTGGTGCTTCAGCAATGCTGGTCTAGAAACCCCTGTTGTCTCCTGAGCAACACTGCAGGGAACCCACATCTATAGCCCTGTCTCTGACCACTCCTTTTAGATGTCCCAGCTCACTCCCCAGACTCTTGCTCGCACATCAAGGTCCAGGCAGGCCTATTCAATATGCCCACCCTTAAAACCCCCACATCCAACCCCCAGGTCCATGTTGGCTTGGGTGAGATAAAAGGTAGACCAGGCCGACAGGACCCATGATGTCCACCAGGAGGAGGTAAGGAATCCTCAGCATCATGAACAGGAAACAGGATGGAGGTGTTTGGCTTGGTGGCATGGCCGGCAAGAGGCTATTGTGAGAAGCCCATGTTCACCAGCTGCTGTTTAAGGCGGTTGGCCTTGACGGGTCCCCCAGTGCTGCTCTGGCAACTCCTTACAGCAACCCATGGTTCTGTTGTCACTCTCCTCCTATGCTATTGAGAGAACTAGGGAGAATAGAGATGGTTAGGTCAGTGGCATCAGAGACATCCATTTCAGCCTGGAGAGACGGCTCTGCAGATAGGAGGTAGAAGAATCCTGGTACCCATGTTGGGCAGCTCACAATAGCCTATGACTCCAGCTTCAGGGAGCTGGAGATCCAGATCCAACTCTCTCTCTCTCTCTCTCTCTCTCTCTCTCTCTTCTGGCTTCCAAGGGCACCCTTGCAGACATACAATTGCAACAGACACATAATAAGTGAAAAGAATAAAAACAAACTTGAAAAAATCCATCTCATGAGACAAAAAGGCACCCATAACAGAATCTTGTACAATCGTGTTAGAAAAATATCTGTAAGGACTCAAGACTATTAGAGCTGTGCAGTTGCTGATTTCTTCATACATCTTCATCACTTTAGCAAAGGACAAGATAAGTGGGGTTGCTCTCACCCTTTTGACTGGGATTCTAGAACGTGTGACACCCATGCTTACTTGGCATACCTCCTTGCCCTTCATCCCTCTATTCCAAGAAGCTGATGCAAATTTCTAGACTTGGAAGGAAGGACTATTATGGGCCAATAGACAAATGCTTACTGAACACCCATTAAGTGTTAGTCATGTGTTTAGAGATAGAAGGACATGTAGCCACATTCTTAAGGAAGTAGGGAAGGATTCTTGTCAAGGCAAGATCTCATACTAGGTCTTACAGGCTTCATGAAGTGAAGGTCTCATTCTTGTAGGGCACTTCCTTGTTAAGTACAGCTGGGACTCAACTCACTCTGTGTGCTCCTTCACAGTCCTAATGGACTGTTTTAGTCAATTCCTATAAGGATTGGATGCTCTGGCTTATATGTCGCAAGTTGTTAATATGTAATGTCTTAGCCAATAATTATTAGCCAATGAAATTAGCCAATTTCCAAATAAACTTTCTTCATCTAATCACAAATTTTAGTATCTTTGCAAATGAAACTATGGGTTGAAATAAAATGATTAAATGGATATTGTCTGGGGCTGAGGTCTTAGTTCAATGGGAAGAACACTTTTACAAGTGTAAAGATTTGAGTTGCAATCCCTAGAACCTGAGCAAAGCCCGGAATGGTAGTATGGACATCTATGATCTGAGTGCTTCTTTGAGAACAAATGAGAATTGCCAGGAGCTTGCAAACCAGCAAGGGTGGAGTGTGCAGCAGAAAGAGAAGAGACCCTGTTTCAAGCAAGGTGAAAGATAAGGACCGGCACCTTATCTTTCACCTTGAGGTTGTCCTTGGATCGCCACACACGTACTGTGGTACACTTATGCCTGTATCCACGTATGTGAACACACAAGCGCAATGTGCCCCACACACGAAGCGAGAGAGACAGAGAGAGAGAGAGAGAGAGAGAGAGAGAGAGAGAGAGAGAGAAAGAGAGAGAGAGAGAGTAGGTATCATCTAGAATATCGTGTTTGCACTAGAATATCACTACTGAAGCCTTTTCTGGCTCTTAGCTCCATACAGTACTTTGGTCATGGTATTTGTAACAACCTCATATTAAGTTTTTCAGTCAACTTTGTTGTTTTGAGATGAATGCAGATACATACTGCAGAGCTTTAAAAAATTAAACAAAGGGATCTCATGTACCGGTTTTCTCCAAAGTTAACATAGTCCAATGTCTGAGCTGGACATTGGTTGGTATTTTTACGGTTAAGATACAGGACACGTCCATCACTGCAAATGTCCCTTGAAGCCAGCTCACTCAGCTCCCACCCCTACCACCTCTTTAGTCTCTGAAAGGCTCTAATTTCTTTTCCACTTCTATAATTTTTCTCATTTTATGAGTATTGTATAAATGCAGCCACGCAATCAGCAAATTTTGCTTACTTTTATACTCCGTAATTTCTATTTTCAAGGCTCCTCTAGTAAAAATATTCCAGTGTTTGATCATCGGTTAGGAGCCCACTTTGATTGCTCTAGGTGAAACCTGTTTGTTATTCTTCCATGACATTTCCCTGATTGTTATTTTTCCGAATTGCGCGCATCTCTCTGTACTGCTGTTTTAGCAGGGAGCTCTGTAAGCCCGTGTATATAATAAGCACAGGCTGACATTTCCTCTGATTATTGTTTTCCTAATTGCGCACATCTCTCTGCACTGCTGTTTTAGCGGGGAGCTCTGTTACTCTCTAAGCCCGTGTACATAATAAGCCAGGCAGTCTGCTGGTGTCCCTACTTCACCATTGCCAGTGCGGAACAGAAACCTGAGCTCCTTGCCTTCTCTCTCGGGTACTGTCCGAAATATTTCCCTTATGCTCATTTAGAACCACTCTTAAGATCTAAGCCCCGACTGTAGAACATGATTTACGACACCGCAATGGAGAGGGAAATCTCTTACATCCACCCTTGATTTTTCTTGCCATTTTATATCTGACTTTATGTTCTAGGGGTCTTTATTTCAGTGAGTCTTCTGTTTAGACTGCTTGTAATTATTCTTTTAGGAGATTCTCTGGTGACCAGTTGTGTTAGCTGTGCTTTCCCTAAAAATACTACAATTTCTTCCTCATCCTTCCAAGGCTATTGCTGCGATGACCCTTTAATACAGTTACTCATATTGCGGTGATCCCCAACCATAAAATTATTTTGTTGTATTTCATTATTTAATTTTTCTACTGTTGTGACTTCTAAGGTAAATACATATCTGATATGCAGGATATCTGAAATTTGATTCCTGTGAAAAGGTATTCAACCCCCAAAGGTGTTGAGCTCCACAGGTTGAGAAATACTGCTCCAATGTATATTTGCTTAATATATAATTTTATGCTGACAGTTTTTTCTTTAAAAACTTATAAACAAACAAGCACACATGGCACAGCTTTTGTCTTGATCTTGGGTTTTCTGAGAGGAACACTCCTAACCACAGTGCTCCTGGTACAGCAAAGGCATCCTTTGCCTTTTGCTGCTTTAGCTGTTTCCAGATGCTCGAGCAGAATGCATCTTAAACTGTTTTTCTTTTTCTCTGAGCATCTTTTAGCTTCTTAGGGTAACATGTTACATCTCTTGTCCAGTTTGGAAAGCTTTCTAAGTCTGTTTCCCGACACCACCTCCTTCTCTTTCTTTTTGAAACACGGGTTAGATGTGCGTCATGTTGAAGGAGACATGTTTCTGGGTGTTAGTTTAATTTTAGCTTATCTCCCACCCCTTTCAGAGCAGAGAGTGTCTTTTATATTATAATAATTTCCAGTTCATAGCTTTCTACCTTCTCCTCTGCTTGTAAATCCAGTCAGGGAGATTTTTATTTCAATTATCTCGTTCTTCAGCTCTAGAATTCCTATCTTGTTTTTACATCTTCTGTTCCTCTGCTGAGCCTTTCTCCTTTTCTGTGCGTTGTAGGTGTGCTTTTAGTTACTCTACGAAGCACTTTAGTGAGAGTCGCTATGAAGCGGTGGTCCAATGAAGCCAACACACTGTCATCTCAAGGTTGTCACCAACCGGTCACATTTATTTCATTCTTAGGATGCTCTTCCTGGATGGTGGCGCGACACCTTTTTAATTAAAATCTGGACTTTTTTGGGTTACATTTCGAGACTGCGGGTCTTATTCAGGCATCCATTTTTAGCTATTACTGTGTTTTCCCTCTGACACTATTCTAACCGCTTACAACCAGCTGGAAGAAGATTCTCTACCCAACTGTCTTCCATGGACACCCCAGGTTGGGGACTCCTATTAGGTAGAAATGAGGTTCCATCACTGTGTATGCTTGCCCCTGGCTGTGAGTGTCTGGGCTTCTGCTCATACTGCTCCAGACAGTAGTGACAGTCAGTACCTTATTATTACTGGTGAGGGAAAAGGCAAGATTTCCCCCTTACCTTCTACCAATATAACAAGGGAAACAAAATACTAGCTTCCTATTTGGTTTCCTAAAGGGGGTTGGAATCCCCTGTGGCTGTGTGTACAGTCTCCGGCCCCCTACTTGGATACGGTATGCATCCTGGTTCTGACTGCTGGAACAAATCACGGCAGACTTGTCAACAGAAATGTGTTCATTAGGGTCCTGAACATTGTTAGTTCAAATTCTGAACACCGACATGGATGGTCTCTGGTAAGGCTCTCCTCTGGCTTCCTCCTACAACTCTGTGGTTTGTAGTTTACCTGTCTCTCTTTCCACTTTGCAGGAAGGTTGCTCTTCCATGGGGTTCATCCTCTAGTGATGGAGATAGATGGGCAGCCACTGGCATCACAAACAACTCTCACGTGACTGAGAGGAAAAGAGTCCTCTTGCCCTCCTCCGAGACCAACTTTGCTACGGTGCAAGTGTACTGAGTGCCTCTTTGCACCCAAAACTGCAAGAAAGAAAAAAAGAAAGAAAGAAAGAAAGAACCAGAACTTACCAAATGTTACTTTCTACCAAGTTATTTAAGAAGAAGGTTTAGTCGTGGTTATGCTCAGAAGATGCTGTCGTAAAGGTGACTAATTTTCTTTACACATCTAAATATAATGTCAACGAGAGAGGCTGCTACCCACTGTGTGCCAGAGCTAACTATGTTTAGCTGCTTAGTATTAACCATGTGGGACAGGCAGATGATTTCCACTCCTACTCCTTCTACCCACTCAAACACCAAAAAAGGTCTGGTGTCACCATTTCTGAAAATGGATCTCCATCTTGTGCTTCAAGCTCCAAACGGAAACCTTCTGTCACTGCTCCTCTGCCTCTCCCCAGGCCATGGGGAAAACTGTGAGCTACACACCCAGCAAACACCTGGGAACATGTCCCACTACCTCACCACCATAGCCTAGGCTCCAATAACTATCTTCCGTGGAGTCCATAAGAGTCCATAAGAGCTGCCTGCATCAGCTGCTGCCCTATGTTCTCCTGAAGCTCCAGCTCTTTCTACATCTGAAGCCAGATCACGTTACTCTCCAGTTGCTTACGCCACACTTCGCGGGGAAGTCCCCTATTTCCCCCCATCTCAATACCTGCCTGGCTTGTCCTTGGCATCTCCCTTCCCCCACATTCATCATGAGCCACTGCCTTCGTAATGTGGACAACTCCAGTCATGGTCGCCATCTTTCTTTTCTTTGAACTTGGCCCAGCTTGTTCCCCTTTGTAGGGCATTTGTACTTCTGGGTAAATAGAAGTGTAGATATGGTGGGCTACTGTAGATAGATATCTTTGTAAACGATCTTCTAGAAGCTCCTCACACTGAGTGCAGCTATTGATCAGGACTTATGGGAACTTCTGGTGCAGTAAGTCATTTGGTTGCTTGGTTGCATTTGTAAACAGTGACCTGTTAGGCTGTGGCATGAGTGGAAAGGGAACTCTAAAATCCCCTAGCCAGGCAGGGTGGTACATCTCTGTGATCTTAGCACTTGGGAGATAGAAGCAGGAGATTCAGCATTCAAAGTTCATCCTCTGCTGCATGATGAGTTTGAAGCCAACCTGACACCCTACCTCAATCACTATTACAAAACAAATGAGCACAAAACCCCTCTGACCATAATTCCTTGTAGTACACAGTGAGATCAGAAACAGATGGTATGTGAGGTTTCTGAGATCTCGTTTGGGCTCAATTAAACAGGCCTCAGTTATTAAACAGTGTTATTATACTCAGTTAATAAACTGAGTTATTAAACAGTGTTGGCTACAGAAAGAGAAGGGGCAGGGAACCTCCATTGCATCAAGCATATACTCTGTCATGGCCACTTTTGTCTCAGAGTATTGGTGGCTGCTTGAAGTGCCATCCTCTGCCCACTCCCTAGGAAGGAGGGAGTGTTTCCACAGGAGGCAAAATCCATGCTGACAAGAACGAAGTGTGTAATCTGTTTCTAACATTAGAACAGGCCTCACAGAACAAAGATTTTTGTGTATGTGTTCCAGTCATCATCTGAAATGCACCCATACAGTGACCACATTGTTCAAAACCAATTTCATTACCCTCAGTCCTGGCCACAACTTGCTATTTTAGAACCATCTTTGTTTCTGATCTGCTGAATTAATTCAGACTGTCAGAAAGCAGAGAGCACATCAAGGCCCCAAATCAAGTCATCTGTCTAGAGATTGCCTTTGAGGAATGTTCCTTTTCTCATTCTCTCCCCGCCCCCACTTATCCCTTCTGCCTCCCTCTTTTAATGAAAAGACTTCAAAGGGGATGGGCTATATGTTTTCCTAATGGTACACAGGAAAGAAGAGGAAGCTTCTTGAAATATACACTTCTCTGTGAATACCAGGAGAAAGAAATGGGCAAATAGTTATCAGGCCTTGCCATGGAAATTCCTTCACTGAAAGAAGCATCCAGCTATCGTCATTAGGAAATAGACCTGAGTTCTGGATCTTGCAGATGGTGGTCCCTGGTGGTACACAGTAGACAGTATTTAAGAGAATGACATCAGCTGCGGTAAGGTTGGTTGAAAAGGATGGGCTACATGACTCGGGATGGGAACATGCAGGCGAAGAAGATTAGAAGAGGCTGCCCTGGAAGAGGGGAAAGAAACATGCACAGAGGGTGGGAGAACAGGAAGAGGCTTCCACTGAGCAACCGTCTGCTGACTCGCCTTCATTCACGTCAGCAAGTCGCTGCTGTTTCTCTTCATGGCTTTTGGCAAAGGCGCCTAGGAGTAGGTGTGTTTTATGCTTCCACAGTCAAGAGACCAGCTTCCAGAAACACACTGACTTCTACTCAGACCATCTCTCTGGGATTTCCTCCAGTCTCATGCTTTAAGGGTCATGCTGTCATCTAACACAGGGTGCTCGACCGTGACACTGTAGAGCATTTTGGGTTTTTGCTGAGGAAACTGTACTGTGCTTTCTCACAGAGTACAAATGAGCTCATGTGTCCCTTTACCAGGGGACCCTGGCCTCTCATGCTCCAGCGGCCTTTGCTGCCTTTGCTCTGACAACCAACACTGTCTATAGGCCAAGTGTCTTCTGGGGGATAACATCGCTCTGACAGAGACCCTCTTCTTTAACACACTGATCCCCAAACTATTAAAAGCACAAATGCCTGAGGAAGAAATAAATAAATCACTATTGTTTTTGCCTCATCCAAGGAAGAACAATGACATCCACTTTTTAACCACAAAGAGTTAATTTCTTCAATTAGAAACAGTAACAACAACAACAAAACCCAACAAAGTAGGGCATGGCTCCAACGCTGTGAGCTTCCTGTGTAACTTTGAAAAGAAATAGGAAAAAAAAGTCAGTTATACCTGGGTTACATTCGGGAAGAGATACAGCTAGGTGCTGAAGTGAAGAACAGTAGCTGTAACCCACTGATCTGACTGCTCCATCCTGGCACCAACACTCTGGTGAGGATGGAGAAAGAGGAGATGCCACACATTGTTGGTGGAAATGTAAATTCGTATAGTCATTATGACAAACAGTGTGGGGATTCCTTTAAAAGACAGAATATACATATACAAAGAGAGAGCAGAGATTCATTCTATAAGTTCTGTGCCTCTAGAGAAGCCTGATTAATACAGAAGTTGGTACCAGAAGTGGGATATTGCTGTGACAGACATGACCACGATGTTTTTGGGAGGATTGTGAAAGAACTTTGGAAGATTGGGCTAGAAAAGCCACTGAGTATTGAGAGACCCGTGAACTGTTCTGCAGGAGCTGGGAAGATAAGAACGTTGAGAGCAAACTAGTAAGCAACACTTCCCCATGGCCTCTACATCAGCTCCCGCCTTCCTTCGTAGTGAACAGTGATGTGAAGTTGTAATCCAAGTAAACCCCTTCCTCCCCAGCTAGCTTTGGTCATGGTGTTTCATTACAGCAATAGTAATACTAACTGAGACATCAATATTTCCTTTCTTATCTGACTCCAAGATGGTATGTTAATATTAGTATCACAATATCAAACATTCTAATCTTTAAGAGTTCCACAGCCTTTAAAAATTCAAACACTTGAAAAGTTCAGTCTCTTTAAAACATCCAAAGTCTCTTTCAAAGTGTCTCTAAAATATCCAAAGTTTGCCTCTCTACAGTTTTAAAATCTCTTAGCTGTGGGTCTTTGTTTTAAAAAACAACAGCAATGCTGTACTTTGTTAGTCCAAGAGGGGAAACCAGGGTACAATCACAGTCAAATCGAAGCAAAACAAAACTTCAATAGTATGAAGAGTTCAGTCTTTGACACATGGGACTGACTCACAATTTTCTGGGCTCCAAAGGACCTTGGCAGTGGCATCTCTTGAGCTCTGCCACCTGAAGCACATGTAGCTTCTTTCCTAGGGTCAGATGGGATCTGCTCTATGGCTTCTGTTGTCCTTGATGATAATCCCATGCCGCTGGCATCACCAAAATGCAAACAGCACTGCTACTGGGCTGTACCTTCACCAATAGCCTCCCCTGGTCTTTCTTTGGGGACTCCGGCCCTGCTACATGGTGCCAAGCCTCAACTTCTCTCCATGACCCCTTCAGTCCTGAGCTTTCTACTATAACCGAGGCTGCTCCTTCACCAATGGCTTCTTGTCTCTCACAGGGCCAAATATCAGGTGCTCTTCATGACCTTTATACCTTCAGAACTCTACCCAGGAGTACACATTACCAAGTACAATTGTGGCTATCAAAGATGAGACTATGCAGTATCATTTCCAGCCATGGGCCTCTCTGGATCATAGCCTCTGTGTTCTGATCCTGAGGAAATGCTTCCAAGAAGACTTCACTTCTGTGATGCTCATCCGCTCTTAATGACAGCTGATAATTCAGTCACAGCTGACTAGTATTGAGTGTCCCAGTAAAGCAAAGGTTTCACTTCAGTACTTCTGGTCTCTGGTTAATCACAGTCAATTTCTCAGCCCCAATGGACCAGTACTATAGAACAAAATATCACCCAAATAGCTCTGCTAGAGTCTTTGCTTCCCTCTGAAATTTCATGAGCCAGGCCTCCAGCCTCTTGCTTGCTCTCAGCATTCATATCTTCTAATTTTCCACAAAACAGACCTCTAAGCTTTGAAAATCCCGTGGCTTTTCCAAGGCAGAGTTCTGAAAACACTTCCACAATTGTCCCCCAGACAACATGGTCTGGTCTATCAGTAGCACCCCACTCCTGGTACCTATTTCTGTCTTAGTTAGCTTTGTACTGCTGCAATAAAATAACACGACTGAAAGCAACTTGGTGAAGAAGGATCTTATTTTATCTTATAGTCTCACAGCACAGTTCATAACAGAAGGAGGTTGGAGCAGGAACTCAAGGTAGAAGCATGGTGGCAAGAACTGAAGGAGTAGTCATTAAGGAGTGAGTGCTGCTATCTGACCTATGCTTCATGGCTTCCTCAGCCTGCTTTCTTATACAACTCAGGACTACCTGCTCAGGGGTGGTACCACCCAACAAAAGATGGGCCCTCCCTTATAAATTATTGATCAAGGAAATGCCCACAAGCTTTCCCACATGCCAATCCTCCACTAGATTTCCTCACTAGAGGGTCCCTCTTTCCAAATGACTCTTGTTTTATCTGTGGCACAGCAGCTGCACCTGAACCTACTGCTGTCTCAGCTGCTGACGGCGTCTCTGCCTCTGCAGCCACTACCACCACCACCCAGGGCAGCCGACATGTCCCACCACCACAGCCTCATATGGAGGCAAATGTTGTTTTAACTACGTCTCTGTCTTTCTATTTTATCAGTAAAGATTCCGTAACCAGATACTAAGGTGAAAACCTGCTAGCTCAGAGAGACAGAGAAAGCAGCCAACTGAACTTCCTCCTTCACCTTTGTCCCCAAAAGAGGGCTCTCTCCTACACCATCTAAAAAAAACCTCCTTCAACCAGATATCCCTCCTTTCTACTTCCTGTGCCTCTTTCTCTCTGACCTCCTGACTTCTCCTCACTCTCTATTGTTACTTCCAGCAACTGGTTGCTTGCTCTGCTTCTTGACCTATGGTTGATTTTATTTAAATAACACAATCTCAAGGTTCACAATGTCATCAAATATCCTGCAATAGACTTCAGCTTTCATTAAGTTGACAGAATATTAGCCAGCATAAATGGATAAACACTGTGTGTGTTATATGCTATATATATAACATTATATTAATGCATTATATATATACACATATATGTAACATAATATATATGAAACACAACAACTTTTTTGGTCATGAAAGGAAGAAATCTAGGTATTTGGGACAACACAGTTCAGAATAGAGAATATCATGTTATTTGAAATGACATACCTACCTGTTGGGAGCTGTGAACTCCCCAGATCCTGAATTTCTGGTAAACAACTTGTAATGCTTGAAGCTTCTCTGAGCACGGGACCCTCAGGAGTTCCTGATGGCAGGGGAGTGGTTTCTGGTGCGTTTGGCTGGGGCGTGGCTATCAGTTAAGGATCCCTATATAAGCTGCCCCTGGACACAATAAAGGGGGCATTCTTGGGGAATTCAGGGATGATCTGTGTCTCTGTCTGTGTGTCTTTGTGTGTTTCAATCTCCAGCCCCTTGCCCCATTCACAAACTGTATGGTGGCGCATAGAGCGCAGACCGGAGAGGTGCACTGCACCTACCACGTGTTCTAGATATAGAACCTAAAACCATGATTTGAGACTATAACCGTGGTTGGTTATCAGAGGTTATGCAGTATTAGAGAGGGTGGAGTGATGGAGAAAGAACCATTACTTGTCATAAGAAGACGATCTTACTGTGGAAATTCTAGTTTTCTGTAGCAGAGACTATAGAACTGTTTGACAATAATTTATTGTACATTTCAAAATACTTATGGGGATTTTGAATGTTGCCAGCACAAAGAAGTGATAACAGGGGAATTAGAGATGTTGATTACTCTGGTATGATCATTTTGATGTAGACATACGTTTAGGTATCATATTGCATTCTGTAAATGTGTACAATTATTATGTGTCAATAAAATTGAAACTATTTAGAAATATCAAATACATCGGTTTATGTATAGTCCTTATATTATTGGTCAGAATATTCCCTTGTGTGACTAAAGGCATGGCCACCCATGGCCACCACATGAAAATTAAATTCCCTCACTACTTCCAAATAAGTGAGTATTTGCTCACCCCTGTGCCACAACTGGTAGTGGCCCCGAAGGTTATTATCAGCAAGTACAGCACTATTGTTACCCTTTCTCTAAAGGATGCTGTCCCTACACCAACACAAAAGTCTCTCAAGGTCTAAGATTAGTGTCTAGGAAGCACAATGGACCTGACTAAGTAATAATCCCTTTCAGTCTCACACTAGGTAAACTCAAATAATCGGAGTTTCTAGTACTATATGGCTGCTTCCCACAGCACTTTAATACAAAGCTGAGGCTAGCTTTTAAAAAGGTTAGAAACTGGGGCTGGAGAGACAGCTGAGCACCCAAGAGCACTTACTGCCCTTGGAAGGGACCAGAGTCTATGTTAGGAGAGGTGGGTTTGTTTACAACTGCTTCTAATTCCAGCTGCAGGGCCTGATACACTCTTCTAGGATCTGACATCTTCATCGGGCTTCTGTGGGCAACTGGATCCATGTACACACACACACACACACACACACACACACACACACACACACACCCTAAAAATTAAAAAAAACTTTTTAAGACATGATAAATATACATTATATTATTATAGAAACAATAAATTATTCATCTCAGTATGTTTTGTAAATAGAAACCAATCAAGTAAATAACCCCCCAAACCAACCACATATTCTTATATAACATAGCCATATAAAATATAAAAGGTTATTTAAAATGCACCTGTATTTATGGCATACATACTCAAATGATAGAGTGAATATATTTAATAATTCTGGAGGGTGATTTGTGTCTGAGCATCATTTATTGTTTACTCTAAGTATTATGTTTACTGTTTGCTTGGTTGTGTTTGTTTGCTTGTTTGAGGCGTGGCCTTGGTATGTAGCTCTGACTTGCATACAGTTTGCAATTTCGACACTAGGTTGGCCTTGTAAATTCAAACTATTTCCATATCTCAAGAGCTGGGATTACAGGCATTCGGCGCCACATCTAACCTAATCCATACGCTTTGCCATGACCTGCTTATGAGTAAGGAGACATGCAGTACATGACTTCCTTTTTATTCAAAAGGAGACATTTTGGAGCATCAAATAACTGTTCTCTTGCAAAAATACACATTTTTTTTTTTTAAAAACCTCACATCTTGCCTCTCCTGACATCTCAAATAAACCCAGGGAAATAAAGTAGCAGACTACTGGGAAATCCCTGTCACTTTGTTAGATCTCTCAGAGGGAAAGGCTGTGGAAAACCGTAAATATGACAGCTAATTTCTACACTACTGTCAGCCAGTGTGCATGTTTCATTAACACAAGGAACTGAGCTGGGAGTCGGAAGGCTGTCACTGAATTAATGAGCTCGGCTTCCTTTTATGAGAATAGCTCCTTCAGGGCATCTAATCTCAGGCCCGCTTGTTCAGAGAGGGAGTGTCAGGCCAGCAGGAAGGCCCAGGAAGGGATATGGCCCAGGAGCTCTTAGATTCTATAGCCTTCCCTGGTCTTCTTGAATCTAATTACTTCATCTGAGCATTTAATGAAGTACATGGTCCAAGTGACCCTCATTTTTTTTTTAAGCCTTGGGGGAGTGACCTGTTCCCTATTTAAGCTTCTCCACCTCCTCCACCTAAAAGCCAGAGAAAGGGGAGTAAGCTCGCCCTCTGGAAGGAAATCATGTTTGAAAGCCTATCTTCTGGAGAACAAGTTTGAAATGGCCATAAAGACGGGCTAGACATTTGCCTGGAACCCCAGGCTGTTCCCCGATTCCTGTTTCTGCAGTCTAGTACTAGCAAACATGCAAGCGCTAATCCAGTCACAGAACAGTGGACCTTGTGCCCGGCAGGTGTGAAATTGTACCAGACCACTGGCACTGCTCACTACAACGCGGAGTCCTGGCACAAAATGCAACATAAAACAGAGCTAAACCCGCACTGGAGAAAGGCCACCTCAGTGAATGAATGAGTGTGTTACAGGAAAGAGCCTTGAGTCCCATTTTACACTAAATTCATTACACTAAAAATTGAGCTAACAAATCAGGAGCCCATTAAAAAATAATTCATTTTATGCTTCTCTTAAGTTTTTTCCCTCCCCGGGGACATTTAAAGTGCAATTGATTAAGTACTGAAGGCTGTGCCTCAGCAGCACTGAAAAAAAACCCTTCCTTCCCTACACCCTGTCTTACGTTTCTTCTCCTCTTGAAACAAGTACACACAATTTGTTTAAAAAAAGGAACAAAAATTATTTTAAAAATATAGTGTAATTTGTAAAATTGGCATTTTTAAAACAAATCTTTTATACACAGCATCTCCAGTCTGCTGCCCGCTCCACTTGTGGGAGCAGGCTGTGTACTGTTTGGGGTTGACTCTGCACCAGCTTTTGTGGGCTAAGAAAGTTGACATCCAGAGAAGGGGCGTCGGGGGTCCGTAGGCTCAGCTTCTGTCTGGCACGCGTGATCGCAAAGCCTCACACCGCTCCATAGAGAAGGGCTCTCTAAATGAAAGGGACAAGGAACATGAATTTGAGGACAATTCGGGCTGTGCTTCACCTTGAGTTCATTCGGTGAAGTCCCATAGACTGAAGCAAGAGAAATTTCTTCCTGCCGGTTCTGGAGGCTGGAAGCGTGGGCCCTTTCTGGCGAGGGCTCCATTCTGGGCTGCACACCTTCATTGTCTCATTTTCTCACCTGGAGGCAGACACCTCGCTAGTTCTCCAGCCTCTTATAAGAACGTGGATCCGATCCATGGTGCAATCACCTTAAAGGGTCCGGTTTCTTTACGCCATCACACAAAGGGTTAGGGCTGTCAACGTATGGAATTTCCGGGGTTAGAACACGCAGTACTTTGTAGGCAGCGAACGTGCATGTTTGCGTGTTGGGTTCCTGAGCTCTAGAATGTGTCTACTGTTATCAGATAAGTTACAGTACCCTATGTACGATTACCAAACATGTACAGGACTGGATGGCAAATAACAGCACTAGGTAACAGTAGCTGCCATCTTCACCCATCCATTAGCAGGTACTGACGGCACCGAGTACCCGAGACAATTACAGTTACATATTTCCTTGGGAAAAATTCCAACGCTGGGCTCAATTTTCTGCCTTATGAATTCCAAAGCCGAGTCTGCAGTCGTGTTGTATCGTACAAATCGATTCACCAGCTCCTCCAGTAGCAGTTTTTGTGGGGAAGAAAGCAATTAAGATTTAGAGCAGGTGCTGCTTTGACTATTAATTATAAACCCTGTGGAATGCAATGAGATGAGCGGGATGATTCCAAGAAACATCTCACTTTAAATTGGAAAATGTTTTCTTGCTTTTTAAAGGGACAGGCTTAAGCAAATTCAAAGTGTAAATTTTTAATATATGCAAAAAATAGGAATGAAAATTGAGGCTTTCTGGAACTTAGATCACACACACACACAAACCCCAGTCAATTCTTCCTTCCTTCCTTCCTTCCTTCCTTCCTTCCTTCCTTCCTTTCTTTCTTTCTTTCTTTTTTTTTCTTTTGCTTTGTTTCTTCGAGACAGGGTTTCTCTGTGTTGCTTTGGAGCCTGTTTTGGAACTTGCCTTGTAAACCAGGCTGGCCTCGAACTCACAGAGATCTGCTTTTTCTGACTCCCAAGTGCTGGGCTTAAAGGCGTGTGGTACTACCACCCGGCACCCAGTCAGTTCTTATTCAATGACTCTAGGATTGAATCTGGACCTTATAAACTATTCTGAGCTTTTGAAATTTTAAAAATGAAATTGAAAAAAAAATGAAATGAAAAGCAACAAAATAGCCTAAAAAGCAGGTCAAATACTGAGAGAAGTCGTTTGTTAGGGGCTGCAGGAAACAGCAGCGCGGACACTGAGTGCCGTGAGCCAATGCGTGCCACTGCTTCCCCACTGTGAATGCTACTCTGGCTCCCCAAGGCAGCGCACAGTTGGACGTCCTCAGCACAGGAGTGGCTGGGAAGCTCAGCAGCATCGTGGCCACACATCCTGTCTCTACCCTGCATCCCTGGGGCAAGCTATGTTAAAATACAGCTTTCCCAAGCAGGCAAGAGAAAGTCTCAAATGCAAACACGAATAGAAAATCCAAGTCTGTCGGGAAAGCCTAACCGAACTTACAACAAGCTAGGGCAGATGACGGGAGAGAGCGAGGCACACACCGGGAGCGCTGAAGGAAAGCGGCACAATGAAGACTGTCCTCAGAGGGAACAGGAGACCACACACTCCTCAGTCAAAAACAGGTGGAAAGCATGGCATTGGAGGAGGCTGAAGAAATTAAAGGCATGACCGTTCAATAGGTGTGCTAATGGAACAGACAGATGTTAGACAGTAAGCTGGAGAACAGAACTCTAAACTTCTCTGAACTGAAAGTTCAAAGGGCATGAAGGTAGGCAGATGGAAAGGGGAGGAAAAGTTTCAGTGAACAGATCCCCAGAGTGTAGCATCTATCAAAGGAAGAGACTGGACAGAGCAAATGGAAGAAAATCTTAAAGGGAACGGAACATTTCCCAAGCAGAATTATAACACCAGTTGATGAGATTTAATTTCTACTCTTAGAAATTAAACACAGCAGTAATTGTAGTAAGTGGAGTATATTCACCCGATAAATAATGATACCTAGGGAAAACCCCAATAGGAGGGAGCTGCTGCTTCTGGGAGATACAATCACAGCAAAGCAGGCTCGGGAAGATGAAAAACCAGATGCTAACAAAACCCTCGAGTGTAGCATTAATGTCAGACCAAAGAGAATCTAGGAGGAAAAAAGAAAACAAGAAGCATATTTCACTGTGAAAAGGTGCAGTTGTCTAGGAAATTCCAACAGGAACCCACGTGTTGTCAACATGTCACCTGAGCTATGTAAACAAAGATGCCACGGCACAAAGAAAAATATGCAGTTTATTGTCCACTAAAATAAATATATAAGATGGGAAAGGCGCTATTAATATGCTTAATCTGTTGCTCACAATTACTCACCACAGAATACTATTTAAACACAAAAGGATACAGACATAAGTTTATAATTTATACACACAAAAACTATGTAGATATCATATTAGCTCCGTGCTGTGACAAAAGAATCCAAGATACATGTCAAGGGAGGAATAGGCTGGGGATGTCCCTCGGCTGATAGAGGCCTTTGCTTTGTGTGTTTGCAGCGTGGGGTTGGTTCTCAGCGCCAGAAAAACAAACAAACGAAAGGCTGAATTTGGTTTGTGATTGCAGAGGTCTCAGACTGTGGTCTTTGGACCCCATTGATTTTGGACCTGGGGGAAGGCACCAGGGTAAGGTGTCCATGTAGAACAAAACACGTATTTGAGGAGGTGGGAATAGGGAGGGAGCAGAGCAGAAGACAGGTAGGGAAGGGCCCAGATTCCAAGGTCATTCCCCAATGCCAGTAATCTTACTCCACCTAGGTTCTGTCTTCTACGGGTTCTACTACCTGCCAGTAGTAGTCCCATGAAGCCTCTGGGGGATGCTTACCATCCTCCAATAGGCACAGTGAGCCGAGCCCATAGGAAAAGCTGGCAATGTTTGAAAGAAAATGTCTAGATGTACAAAGTCATTTTTTAAGACAAGGCAGGATTCCTTTGTGCTCATTGTGATGACTATTCTTGGTTGTCAACTTGACTGTATCTGCGATGAACTACAATCCAGAAATGGGGGGCACACTTGTGATCCCAATTTTGAGGCAGGAAGACAGCTTGCCTTTTGATCTGGATGTTGAAACTGGAAGACACAAGATTTGATTCAGATTGTGAGGAGGGATGACACACCTTTAATCCAGACCTTGAGGCAGGAAGACACACCTTTAACCTGGGTCCCACCTTCTGTCAGAAGCCTCTGTAAGGCCAAAGGAAGAAGGGAGGGTTCTGTTCTTCGCCTGCTTGCCTTTACCTTGTCAGCACATCCATCCCTTCACCAGCACTGGAGCCTGCCTGTTCAGGACTCCAGCACACACAGAAGACCAGCGGAGACACCCAGCCTCATGGGATTGAGCAACTACTAGATTCTCGGACTTTCCATTCACAGATAGCCTTTGTTGAACTGCAGTCTGTAGGTCATTCCAATAAACTCTCTCTCTCTCTCTCTCTCTCTCTCTCTCTCTGTGTGTGTGTGTGTGTGTGTGTGTGTGTGTGTGTTTGGGAGTTTATATGTATGGAGAGAAAGAGAGAGACTTATTCCATAAGCTCTGTGACTCTAAAGAACCTTAAGATACCCAGGATATGAGACCTGGGAAAATTCTGTAAAAAGTCCAGAGCAGACCAGATATTCTTGTAGCTCCTACTCAAATGTTATCACCCCTTCTTGTTTTCCTCATTTTCAGGAGGGAGCCTCCTCCTAGAGTCTGGCTCACTCCAGTGTGGCAGTTTTGAAGAGGGAGTGAACTGTTTCACTTAAAATAACAAGCACTAAGTAGAGATGATAGAAAATGAAATACAACTCGACAGGAAAGGCGAAAAATGTGTCAGCAGAGCTGTTGTTCTGGAAGCGAAGAGGATGGCAGAGAAAACCCTGACACCGGTCAGCCAAGAGAGAAACGCCATGAAAGGAAACAGCTAAAGGACTTAACCAAACAGAACGTTGGAACTTTATAGGAGATGGCTAAAGGTAACATCTTTAGCAAGCCTCATAGAGCACTGGGCAAAAACATGCGTGAAGACATGGGCCTTTAAAATTTCAAGAGAATATTGTTGGTGACTTTACCTAAAATAAAACAATAAAAGAGGAATAAACGTGAAAGAGATGATTTTCCATGAAGATTAAAAAAGTAATCAATTGAATTTTCAAAAATCAGAAATGAGCACTCTTTCAAGGCACGTGTGCAAGCACACACAGACATACACACACACTTACCACAAAGACTAAAAAAAAAGAGTCTTACAAATGCCATTTGGTTCCTTACTGTGGTTCCTGAAAATTTCCAGAAAGTCTCCTTCAATACTGTCTGAACTGTCCTGGGTGTAAAGAGTCCCTTACTATGGGTTTGACATATTTCTGATGCCAAGAAAACCAAGGTTACAAACCATAAGGAAATCCATACAGACTGACTCCTGCAGCCAATCAGAAAATAGAGTCCAGATTCAGCAGGCATGGTGGCACAAGTCTTTAATCCCAGCACTCTGGAGGCAGAGGCAGGTGCAGGTGGACCTCTGAGTTTGAGGTCTACAGAGTAAGTTCCAGGACAGCCAGTGCTGGGATTAAAGGCATGTGCCACCACTGCACTGGTTAACAAATCCTTTTCTTAATATAAAACTGCTTAGCAACATTCTAGTGAGGAAAAATTGGGGTCTGGAGAGAAGGCTCAGAAGTTAAGAACACTTGCTGCTCTTGGAGAGGACCAGAGTATGAGTCTTAGTCCTGGGACATGAGGCAGATTACATCTACAGCTGTAACTCCAGCTCTGGGGAATCTGACGCCCTCCCTGTACTCCACTGGCACCACACAGAGCCCCCAACACACAGAAAATAAAAAAAAATTAATCTTAAAATAAAGAAAAGAAAAATGCAGGCCCCCAAAGGAAATATCTAGCACTCACAGAAAGACAGACATGGTGAGTGTGTAAGAAGACAGCTCATGTTTCCCAGTATACTGTTCAGTCACACCCTGTCCCCTTCTAAAACTCTGTGCTTCTTGCCTTGTGACAACTAGCCACCTGTGTGGATGGGAGCTGCCTCTTTATGTGAAAAGGGAGGCCCTCAAGTCTAGATAGTTTGGGGACCGGGGTCCACAGTCCTCTGGGATGAACCAGCCCAAGCACACCCGCAGCAAGCTATTTGCTTCACTATGCACAACAAAGTAAAGACCTCTGACTTTTGAAAAGACAAGTGTTAACTGACAAAGGTCCCATTCTAAGATTTTTCTGTTCTCTATCAGCTGCATGTTCATCTGAGAGACAACCTGCTTCAGAAGCCACCTTTAGGGACAGAATCATTATATAAAAGCTTGCTGTCTAGCTTCCTTCTTCTCCTCCTTTAGTTATCTTGAACACCAGTAACAAACAGGGGCTAAGGCAGGCTAAGGAAGTTCACCATACAGAGTGGAGTTAGCTGACTTTGAAGCAGTCACTGCTCTTTATCACTGCCTGCCTGGAGTCACATGGTCAGCTGCATCAAGAAAGAGCCTCCATCCACCCTTCCGAGCCTCAGACCCAGGTGCTACCCCTCAGGTGATGGTGTGGGACAAGTCTGTATTATGTCAATTATGTTTTAAATAAACGCTGATTGGCCAGTAGCCAGGCAGGAAGTATAGGCGGGACAACCAGACAGGAAGTAGAGGCAGGTCAATGAGAACAGGAGAATTCTGGGAAGGAGGAAACCCATTCCTCCCCAGTCCTGTCCAGACACCGAAGAAGGAAGATGTGACCTGCCCTGCTGAAAAAGATACCCAGTCATGTGGCTAACATAGATAAGAATAATGGGCTAATGTAAGTTATACGAGTTAATAAAAAGCCTGAGCTAATGGGCCAATTAGTTTATCATTAATATAGACCTCTGTGTGATTTCTTTGGGCTAGACGGCTGTGGGACCTGGAGGACAGAAACCAGGCAGGACAGAAACCTCTGACAACAAGGTGCCAAATCTGACTTTAGATCCCACTGGCCATTGGTAAAAGCAATTTGTGATTTTATTAAAGATTTGGAGGCAGGCTTTTACCAGCAAACCCAGCTGACCTGGAACTTGCCATCCTTCTGCCTTAGCCTCTGAAATGCTGGAGTTGTAGCTGTGAGTCTCAGTGCTCAGTTATCACTAGTGACTTCAAAACAAAACATGGTGCTTCCATAAGAGCTCCTTGAAGACTTGTAAACAGTTCAGCTCTATACCCTGGGAACAAAGATTTCTTTAGAATAGCCACGTGCAACTGGCACTTTGCTTTGTTTTGTTTTGAGTTTTGTTTTTGTTTTTTCCTTACCAATTGCTCTCCCTCATGCCTCAAGGTTTTCTTCTTGAACCTTGTCAACCTTTGCCAAACTTACACCTGTAGACCCAAGTTTCTGTCCCACATGGTCCTGCAGTCATTCAGTCCCAAAGAAACACACAGAGACTTATATTAATTATAAACTATTTGACCTATTAGCTCAGGATTATTATTAACTAGCTCTTACAACTTAACCCCTAATTCTTGTCTATGTTTAGCCATGTGGATTGGTACCTTTTCTCAGTGAGGCATTCTCATCTTGCTTCCTCTGTGTCTGGCTGGTGACTGCATCTCTGCCTTTCCTCTTCCCAGAATTCTCCTAGTCTGGTTGCCCCACTTATACTTCCTGCCTGGTTACTCGCCAATCAAAGTTTTATTAAACCAATACAAGTGACAAATCTTTATAGTGCACAGTGACAAATCTTTAAAGCAGTTCCCCTTTCTTTCTTTTCAAAAACAAGAACCTTGACTCTCATTTTCTTTGTTTAGATTTTTTCCTGATTATTACTAATTAATAAATAATAATAACTTATAACCAAGTTATTATCTCTCTTTCTCTAAACCAAGCATGTTGTTAAAAGAAAAACTCAGATTTCTTTCTCATAACAGGAGAGCCACCTGCTGTGGAATGGAAGAAAAATAAAAATCTGGGGACTAAGGTTATCAAAACTCTGCTTTCAAAAATTCTGCTCCTCCCATACTTATTTTTGTCTCTATGGTACCTTTCTTTGAATATATGTCTATCAAAAATCACACTTTACATTTTGATATGAATAATGTTTAAATTTTCCACAGTGAGCAATACATTTTCTTGTGGTAATCTCTGAAGTCCCCAAGAAGATAGAGCCCCATGACAACAGTTCCACCTGGTTCATATGATGCCATCACTGATAACACCACTTAAAGATCAACTTTGGACTACAAACTGCTCAGAATAATTTCAAGGTGGCTAGCTGAGATGATCCAGCCTCACAGACTACTCTAGCCAGGACTTGAGACAAGCCTTGCACTTTCCCATTATGCACAGACTGCACAGGAAATGATACAGCTATCTCTCCAATGACTTGACAATTAACCAAAATTTTTCTTTTCAGGATCCACTAAAGATACTATAAACCCCAGATAGTAGGAAGTAAATTTAAGAATACAATGCCCACATTCCCAAGAGTTAGGGAGGGTGGGTTTGGTAGTTCAATGTATTATGGATATTTGTCATTGTTTAGGGGGATTGGTTCTAAGTTACTATTGGTAATGGTCAGGAAAAAAGCTAAACAAAGGAAATTAGATTCAAGGTTCTTATTTTGAAAAGAAAAAGGAGGAATATAGATATGATAGGATAAAAAGGTAGACATTTAAAATCTACTCTGAAAAAAAGAGGCTATAGATATTTATAGAAGTGATAAGAAAAAAGATAGACTATTGAATCTACTTTTAAAAAGTAACTACTAGTTTTAAATGTTTTACATTGGATTGGACTTTTATATATTGTATACAAATTTTGTATATTGATATAAATTTGAGATTAATTTTGCTAAAACTTACTATATATACATTTCTAATCTTGTTCAAGGTATTGTACCTATACAACTCCTTTAACAATGCAAATTTCTAGTCTTTAATAGTTATTATTACCAACTGTTTAGGATAATAAGGAAATACAGGGTTAGTAATTAGTCATTTATTAAAATTGAACTTGTAGTCACATTAGGTATTTTTTCAAGGTCAAACAAAGATATATTTTAGATAGAGATGTCATCTCCAGACACTTCAGAGATCTACAGAATATGGCATTTAAGATGTTTTAATAACATTGGGTCTTTTTATTTTTAATGACAATGAGACATGTCTGCTCCTGGCAGCAACATTTTACTTCAGAGAAGGTAATGGACACTGAAGAAACTCCACATGGAATTTACTTTTTTTGTGACAAAAATAAGTCACTAGGCAAGAAAATGCCCTTGCCTCAACTGCTGACAGTATGCTGTCCTAATTGGGTAAGCAGGACACAAAAGAAAGTGACTGCCAAACATTGTCAAGACAAGGAGGAACAGTCTTACAGAATATCCTGCTTCACAGAATAGTCTATTGGATATGCTAGGGCTGTAGGCCAAAAATAGATGCCTAAACACTGCAGAGGAACTTTAAGTGACTATGCAGGTAGCCAGCTGTTTCTGTAATTTTTCACATGTTTTTGGAAGTCATTTGCTCACATTTCCTGCTTACTCAGTAGTATTTCCTTCTTAGGTCTCTGAGGAAATTGAAAACTAGATATTTATAGTTTTCCTTGTTTACCTGACACAGAAGGCAAGTCATGATACAAAGTAAATTAGGTACAAGACTTAGGACTCACCAAGACAGAATAGATATGGAGTATTTTCTCTGAATTTGACAAATGCAAATAGACTAGACATTGTTGATATATTTATTGCTTGTGTATATTGTATCATCATTGTACTTATTGTATATAGTTTTTCTTACATTAGTTATAGCCTTTTTTGTTTTAGAAAAAGGGGAAATATAGTGATATTTCATTTGTATTTTAATAAATTAAGTTTACCCGAAGATCAGAGAGTAAAACAGCCGCACTGATCATCCATATAGACCAGGCAGTGACACACACCCTTAATCCCGGTAGCCACATTAGTTTGCCATAGAAGCCGGGTGGTGGAGGTGCACACCTTTAATTCTAGCACTAAAGGGGATTATAAAACAGGAGAAGACAGGTTTCAGACACAGTCTCATTCTGAGGATTCCTGGAGGCAGGATCGCCATTTTTGGACTGAGGTAAGGGTAAGAGTCAATGTCTGGCTGCCTTGCTTCTCTAGTCTTCAGGTTGAACCCCAATATCTGTCTCTGGGTTTTTATTAAACGTAGTACATACACCCACACTGTCCTTTTAGGTTTCAGTGTTCATTTATATAGATTTTCATTCCTTGCCTGCACCACCAACAAACCATTCTGAACTGGTACCAGTAGAGGTGACTTCTTTGAAACACTTCTTCTCACTTCCATTTAGCCTTGTCACAAGCCTGGTCTCTGTCATGCAGCATTTTCTGAGACCAAAGAGGCATCAGAAGAGAACCGGAGAGGAGGCCTGGGTAGCAAGCTTGATGCCCCTAGGGACCAGGCAGTTGACCTGAGCAAGTGAAGGGGCCAGATGGTAAACTGGCAAGCGTGGGGTGCCACTGAACGGAGCAGCTGTTAAGCAGTGCTCCTGATTGGTGCCAGGTGGGAGTGCGGACTTACTGTTGCCAGAGCTCTTAATTTTTAAGGGGAAGCCAGAAATATCTCTGTTATCAGAAGCATAGCAGGCTGCCCAAATCCTGTATAATTCGACAGCGAGCCTTGGAAACCTGCAGGAGCTAATTACTCACTGAGGCTTAAATCTTTGAGATTGCTATCGCCCAGAACGCCCCCCAAACAAAGAACAGAGCAGACAGGAGCTCAAGCAGCCCCTACCTCAGCAACCCCCCACCCCCACCAAGCCCTCTCTTCTCTTTACTCACCCCTCCACCTTCTTCCACCCTGTCCCGCTTTCTTTACCCTCTCCATTCCCACTCGGTTCATCGCCCCCTCCCCCCACCGCTTCCAGGATGGACTTTGTGGGACTATCTGACAGCCATCCTATGTGTCTGGCATCGTGTGGAGCCTTGACATGTGCTATCACAGGGATTCCTCACACTGAGCACGAAAGCTAGATGACAAGATTGAGCAAATAAACACATAAATGGCCAATTACATTTGATTTTTTTGCTGGGGATTCATTTATTAAAAAAAAGTATTCTCTTTTTTTCTGAAATTAACTGAGCATGTGGAGTTTTGTCAGGTAACTCTGCTCAGGACAGAAAAGTGGGTCCTTTGGCAGTGGGCCAAAGTTATTCAGCTAGGAGACAAGTGCCAGGAATAGAGAGTCAAATCCTCATGTGGTTTGACTTTGAAGTCCACCCTCTCCCTCCATATTAAAGTCTCTCTGACTTTGATCTACTGGTTTTGTGGGCCAAGGGTTTGTAGTAACCCCCAAGCTGGGTTTGTTGGTTATTTGTTCTTGAGTGAGGGAGTCACATAGCCCAAGCTGGCCTTAAACTTGCTACGTAGCTGAGAATGGCCTTGAACTTGTGGGTCTTCCTACTTCTACTTCCTAGTGCTGCCATTACAGGCATGAACCTACCATGTCTGGTTTTATGTGGCATGGGAATGATCTCACTCTAACCAACTGAAGGTGTTCCAAGTTTCCCTAACTTGGTTTTCAAAAATCATGTTTTTGCAGTAAATGATAACCTGAAGCACTTGTTTGTTTACCAGGTATACTGAGAAATATCAGACATTCTGAGGAATTTGAATGCAGAGTAGATAATTGATAACAATGAACAAAAAGGATGAAGAGAGAATTGTTGCTCTTTTTTAAAAATTTGTATTTATTCTTTAGAAATATGAATACATGTTTTAATATTTGCAAATAAAATCAGATGACCTCAGGGGGGTGCTTACTAAAATACCACCCAGTACAAGTGAAAGGGTCAAAGCAAGACGGCTGTGAATCCATTTCTGTTGAGTCTGCATGGTGGGTATGCATATCAATAGCTCATATTACCCCCACCTACACTTGTACGCATATTTTTAAATACATAATGCAAAGTAAAAAAATTGCATCTGTTATATAATGACAATTTACAGCTAAGATATTTTCATGAAACAGATGAAATTCTTAAGTCTGCATTTGTCAAAGGCAGCTCTAAGCACTCCTTGGGGTTTGTGAGAATTGAATTTTCTTTGGATTGGGTACGTGCAATTTTCAGGTCTGAGAAATGCCAAGTGCTTCTTATTGTCAAACACATTCAAGTGTAACCGAAATACTTCAACCATTTATAGGGCATTGGAAAACTGTTTTTTGGTGTTAAAAAAGGAATCAAGGTTGCCTGGCTCAGGAGTGTGTTTGAAATCCCAACACTCAGGAGCATGGCAAGTTTGATGCTAGCCTGGGCTATCTGACAGAACCTTACTTTTAAAAGGCTGAAAAAAAGAGAAGGTGTTTTTGCTATTGTTGCTTTTAGGATTTTTTTTTAAAAACTTTTGTGGGTTAAACCAAGTTTCCAGATTATGCATCTGGATAGGTATACATACCTTTAATGGGAAAATCCCAAGGGTAAGCCCTGTTTTATGAAACACATTTGTCCTGCAAGTATCTTCTGGAGTAACATGGCAGGGCCAAGAGAACATCTCATCACCTCAAACACGAGGCAAGGTGATGACAAAGCTGGGGGCTCCAAGTTGTTCCATACGCTCAGGAGAGCTTACAACTGCAACAGTTCCTATTAAGGGGACCCCGTCCTTGGCAGGAAGATGCTACACTGCTTACCTGCCAAGCACGTGTGTACGTTAGTTTGTGTGTGTGAGCGTGCATTCGTGCATGTGTGCTCTTGCGTGTGTGTGAGTGTGTACGTATGTGTGTTTTCCAGCTTTTAAAAGTAGGAGTCGCTTTGTTACTCTAAGTTTCTCATGGTGTGTGTCTGAGGGTTGCTGTTGCTGTGATAAGCTTTATGACCCAAAGCAGCTTTGGGGAGGAAAGGGTTTATTGCCTCTTGGAACTCTGAGGTCAACCTCCCTCACTGAGAGAAGTCAGCACAGGATCTCAAGGCAGGAACCTGGAGGCAGGACCTGAAGCAGATGCCATGGAACAACATAGCTTACTGGCTTGCTCTTCCTGACTGTCTCAGTTTACTTCCTTGTACATCCCGGGACCACCTGCCAAGGGATGGTACCACTCACAGTGAACCGGGTCCTCCTACAACAAGCATTAATCAAGAAAATGCCATACAGATGTTTATACAGGGCAAACCCATTAAGAAGCATTTCTTATTTAAGATTCTCCTCCCAGATAAGTCTAAGTTTGTGTCAGGTTGACAAAAAACAAACAAACAAACAAAACCAACCAGAGAGTGGGCATAAGCATGGTCTTGGGGAGAGAGAGAGAAGGAAGAATCGCTTGGCATGGAAGACAGAGTAGTAACAGAAAGTAAGCAGTGCTGGGAGGAACAAAACTAGGGGTGACACTTGATGTCATTTGTGCCGTGGAGAATATTCCCAGCAATATGCCTGAGGAACTAATCTCCTCATTGTCAGTGGCCACACTGGGCCCAGATGACTAGAGACCCAGGGCCAGTCATCTTCATTGAGGATAACTTTGATTGAGATTCTAAATTAACTACAGGTGAATTCAGTGCACCTCACAAATGCTGCCATTTTCAGCGCCTTACACAACCTCACCTGAATATTAGCCTAGAAAATATTCATTTTTACACTTTCTCAAAAGCATCTAACCAGACTAAGAAACTCTCGCTAGTCAATGCTGATTAGGTTATGCTTCCTTTACAAGGATAAATGGGAACCTGCCTGTCTCACATCAGAGTATGGGATGCCATACTGACTTTATCAGCCTGGGTACAAAGGTTGAGGTAGCTATTAGATGTGGCACACCCTTCCTGGAGCCCTCCTCACTAGATCGGGAGAATCAGAAACCCATTACGCTTGCTCCATCCAATAACACAGAGACTAGAAAATTATTTTGTATAACTTTAAGAGCACCTTCAACATCTGAACAATTTGAGAAGCCTCATAGTGTCCTGAGGAATGAATACAGCCATGACAGATACCTAACAGGAGAGGAATGGGTATCTTCAGCTTAACTAGAGAGAGAAAATCAGGCATTCTCACCCTGCCTGTTATATGCATTTTCTTAGTCTTTAGGGGAAAGGTGGTAGGGGCGGTAGGAGTCTGACAGCCTTGGGGAGCAAGCAGTAGGGGCTTGGGGAAGGGAGCTGTCTGGGCACTGCCGGGAATGGATTCAAGATCATGGGATTAGCGAATTTCTGGAAAGGATACGCAGCCCAGTGAGGTCAGCCTGACCGCTTGCCACTGCCAGTTTCTCTATCATGATTGAATTTGCAGATGGGCCAGACACTCCACATTCATTTCAGAGGTCTTTAGGGAAGCAGTCAGGAATGAAGTGAACAGGTTAGCCAAGGAATCCCAAACCGAGTAACATGGAGCATGGAGTCCACAGCTTTTTGGGATTTAAATCAAGTAGAAAGAAGGGCATGTGGTGAGACCCTTAACAGAGAGGGTTTGCCCCATGGTGCTACCCTTGAGATCTGAGTATAGGGTAGTCACAGTCTATCCCACTCCTGGCTGGATGTAGGGAACATGGGGTTAGCCTCTAAAGAGAGGCAGGGCTTGTGCAAAGCCTTGAGTCCTGGGGAGCTACCAGGCCATGGGAGAGACAACTTAGCAGACCTCAAGTTTAGCAGATAACAGATAACAAGATAACAGCCCTTTAGCTGGATATTCAGAAGATTCAGCATGACCTTCCTTCTGAGAGTCAGAGAAAGGTTCTCCCATTGGACTGGGTGTAGGTACCAACTGTAGCACTGCTTTTTAAATGATAATACGTGAATGAATCACCTGGAGGTCTTCTAGAATCTACTGTAGTGACTCAGTAGTTGTGTAGGCTGGTCTTATGTCAACTGGACACACAGACTAGAGTTAGCTGAAAGGAGGGAAACTTAATTGAGAAAATGCCTCCATAAGATACAGCTGGACTACATTTTTTAAATTCGTGATTGATGGAAGAGGGCCCAGCCCATTGTAGGTGGTGTCATGCCTGGGCTGGCAGTCCTAGCTTCTACATGAAGGCAGGCTGAGCAAGCCACAAGGAGCAAGCCAGTAAGCAGCACCCCTCCATGGCTTCTGCATCAGCTCCTGCCTTGGGGTTCCTGCTCTGTTTGAGTTCCTGCCTGACTTCATTCAATGATGAACAGCAATATGGAAGTGCAAGTCAAGTAAATCCTTTCCTCCCCAACTTACTTTTTGGTCAGGGCATTTCATTTTAGCAATAGAGACCCTAACTTATAGACAGAAACTGCTCGTTTGTTTCCCAGCTGCCCAGACTCAAATAATTACACAGAAACTCTATTAATTACAACACTGCTTAGCCTATTAGCTCAGGCTTCTTATTAACTAACTCTTACATATTAAATTAACCCATTCCTATTATTTTATATTTTACCATGAGGCTTGTGGTTTACCGGTAAGGTTCCAGGGCATCTGTCTCCTTTGGCAGCTACATGGCATCTCCCTGACTCCACCTTCTTTTCTCCTCTCTCTCTGCTTGTAATTCCTACCTGGCTTTACTCTGATAAGCCATTGGCCCAAAGCAGCTTCTTTATTAACCAATGGTAATAAAACATATTCACAGCATACAGAGGGGAATCCCACATCACTAAGACAGTACATAGCTCTGGAGTAGGTATCGGGTACTCTAGTTCTAATGAGACCCAGGTGGTGGCATTGTTGAAGACTGTGTTCCAACCAAGTTGCACAAACCTAAAATATTCCTAGGAAATATTTTTGAACTACAAAGATAATGAGTATAGTAATTTATTCTTGGACTGGAGTATGACCACCTTCGAGTAAAACAATGACTTCTAACTGGTTGAGAGTCATCATAAAGATTACAAATTCTGTCTAGATGCTTGTGTTTCTCTGACATTTGCTCCAATGGTGATCAGTCTGTAAGAAAGATGCTTTATGTCTATGTTTAGCTGGGTAGAGAGATTTGAATTCTTATTCAGTTACTGCTTATACTGACTGAGTGGATTGATGAATGGATACATAAACAGGTAAAAATCCATTGTATACCCTGACTGAGCCTGCTAATAGGCAGTGCTTCCTTTCAAGTTCAAATGCCTTCACCAAGACAACCATTTGCACATGAGGACAGCGAAGAGAGTGTTTGCTGACTAGGAATGCAATCCTGCAGAGTCTCAGTGACTTTCTAAAACACACACACACACACACACACACACACACACACACACAAATACACATTTCAAATAACAGAAAACTCAGGGGCACGGTCTGCTGGGAGCGATGGTGGTGGTCTTTCATAAGTGCGACCTGAAATCCAGTGCCAACAGAGAAGCAAGACATTACATTGACACTGAGGTGAGGAGTATGAGATGATAATCGGAGAGGATGCCAACATCTGCATCTGCCAGCTGGAATGCATTCTCAGCTGATTAGACAGCTGTGCAGCACTAGGTGGGGGGGGACGGGACTTCCTTTCTAGCAGTTTCTCATCCCCCTTTCCAGCAGACCCCCTCCCCTCCAAAATATTTCTCACTTAGCAATTTTGCAGATGCTTTATCCCGGTCTCCATGAGCTTGTGTTGAGTGAACATAATTCATTCTCACAAATATACTAAAACGAAGTGAGAATTTTAAATCAGAAGGAACAAGTCCCTCATTAAAGAATGAGAATTGGATGCGGGTGATTAGACATCTCAATCCTTTATCCACAACATTCATTGGTATTGCCGGCATAGTCCCCTCCTGGATGGTTCTATGTAATGTCTTTGAATTAATGGACATGGGGAAGCAGGGCCTGAAAATGCTTCCTGGTGCAATTACCATTAAAGAAGTCAAGATGAGAGTCCCATCTTAATTTGCAATGGCTCTGATTTACAGCTCTATAAAAGCCGAGGTACTGGGTTCTCTGGCTAATATTGTGCTGCTCGCAGTACGAGTGGCCCTTTCCACGAAGGCAAACAGCAATAGCAGTGCAGCAAGAAAGGAAGACACCCTGGAAAATGTGGTTTCAGTTCAGGGAAAGGAGAGAAAGGTTGCTACAGCAACCCCACGTCACTGATGAGGTTGGCCAAATAAGTACGTGAGCAAAGGGGTTTCATCCTGCATGAGCATTGGAAAAACACCAAACAACCTTGCTCCCCAAGTCCAGGACAGTGACCAGGAAATGGGAAGGGAAGCAAGACGCAATGGGCTTTTATAGTCCCTCTTCAGGATTCTGGATCTATTTACTGTCAGGAACAAGGCCACCTAGAAAGGATCTATCCTTACGCAATGCTCGTCTTGATCACAGTCCACTGTTTTACCATTGAGAGCCTTTCTAGGGGTTTTGAACTAGTTCTTCTGTATTAGGTGAAGACTCTCAAAGGTCTTGGTCATCATGTTTCTGAGAGGTCAGCATAGAGGTGTGGCTACAGACGGTCCAGACCACTCTGAGTCAGCTTCATGTCCTACTAAAGCCCTGTTCTCTCATCTGTCTGTACTGTAGTTTGCTTGTTTCATTGTTGGACGATTCTGTGGGCCAAGTACGTCTTGATTTTTCTATAAATTTGACTTGTATTTTTCTCACTTGTAATAAAGGGATCGGGGACTCTGGGAGTGTAGAGCCCGTGCCAGGCATTTCACTGGCATTGTCTTTAATCATGCCACCCTAGAGTTGAAAATGGCATCCCCTCCGCACTGCCCATCTCTAAACTCCTGGCACTCACGCGCTGCTCCCAGGAACTCTAGGTTCGCATCCCCTGCTTTATCCCAGAAGCTCCTCCACATCTTCTCACTCTAACGGCATCACTGCTCTGCCTGAGCACTCTACTGCCCTTCAACCTGCCGATGGAGAGGCTCTTGTCACCCCACGTCCCTCCCAACACTGTCTCTGTGCCCTTAGGAGGGAAAGGCTCTGATGCCTACTGATGTTCGGAAACCTTGAAATCCCCTCCTCTTTCTTGATATCTGAGCTCTGACTTTCATGCCACAGACTAGGCAACCCATCCCCTCTCCTCGCCACTTGAAGGCTTTAGTGCAGGATTGTTGTCATTGTATCTGACATGGATGCTGTGCTTATTCTTGAGAATGCCTGATTTAACTGATGGTGCTTGCAGTAACTGGTCTGTTTCTTGAACTTGGTTCCTTCAAGTTCTTCCCCTCCCCTCATTCCTGGTACTGTCCCCTCAGCTCATTTGTACCGGCATAACCTAATTAAAAGTGTTCCACTCTCTGTGTATTGCCCTCTGCTTGGGACCCGAATAGTACCCCCACCACCACTACCACCCCAACACAGATCTCTGCCCTACTACCCAGAGCCTGTGAATATGACCTTATTTGGGGAAAGTATCTTTGTAATGTGACTTAAGGCTCTTCAGAAGAGGTCACTCTGGATTGTGAGGCTGGGCACCAAATATCGAAGAGAATGTGAGCCTGTGGAGAAACTGGAGTGAAGAGATCACAAGTCCAGGATGCCTAGAGCCACCAAAAGACCAGTGAAACCAGGAAGCTAGCTTTCGTTTGGAGGAGAGCTAACAGGCACCTTGGATTTGGTCTGACCTCCATCACTGTGAGAGAAGGAATTGTGGTGGTCTTGAGCCAGGCAGCCTGTTGTGAGTTGGTTTCTCAGGCATGGCAAGGCAATCCATCCCACTCAGCCCACTGTCACTTCGTGTCTCTGCAAACCCCAAGTCTGACTCAAGTTAGCTGCCCTGTTTCTCACCACCACTCCTGCAGCTCAGAAGGGCTGGAGAAGAACTCTTCCTGGATCAACTGAGCTCACTCCTAAGTCCCTGCTTTGGCCTTTCCCATCATCCCCTACCTACAGCCACAGCCTGTCTTTCTCAACCTGGCAGCTGCAGTCTAGTCTCTCGAAACGATGTGACACTCTGTTACTCTTCCTTCCAAAGCCTTCCGGCCGCTTTCATCTCCCCCAGAGACCTTGCCAAATCCTCGTCCTGGCCCACCAGGCTCTCTGGCCTCAGCCCCAGCTTATTTCTGTCACTGTTCAGCTCCCTGGCTCCAGTCATCTGGCCTCTTGCTCTTCATGTCCCATGTGAAGCATTCTGCCTCTCTGCTTCTGCCTGCCCTCTTCCCTCTGGCTCCCATGCTCAGGCCTCTGTCTATTTCTTCTCCCACCAATGTCCTTTTTCTCTTTTAACCGATATGTACCTGTCTACCTGCTTAGCATGAGGACATGGCTTGCCACTGGTGCTACATGAGTCTCAGCTGGATGAATGAATGAACAAAAACTAATTAATGAATGAGTGAATGAGAAATCAGAGGGAGTGAATCACGGTGTCTGACCGTTAGTATGAATGCCTAAAGAGACTTCTCAGTTTCTATTACGTAGACTCTAGGTGGGATTTCCCTGGTGAAATGATCACTCTCACTTATCCGGGTGCCAGTGGTAGATGCAGCCTTGGGACTGAGTCACTGGCTCTCTTGTGTCCCAACTTCTGGAGTTCATTGCCCTAGTGGTGAGGCAAGATATCTTGCTATTTAACTCTATATCTGCCTGCCTGAGAACAATAAATGGGTTTCTAGTTCCATTGCTGGTTCAAGTCAAGGGGAAAAAATGAAATAGAAAACAACAGGTGAGAATGATTAGGGGAAAACCCTTCATTATTTCCTACAAGAATATACAGTATAGAAACGTGCAAGAGTTAGGGAGGGAAAGGAAATGCAGTACTCACATAAAGAAAACTGCTATTTTATTTACAAGATCAATTGCTACCTTTTAAAAGGTTGATATTTATTATTTTATTTGTGAGTATTTGTATCGAGTATTTGTCTGTGTGAATGAATGCCACATATATGTAGAAGTTCTCAGAGGCTAGGCAA
>PVIU01009278.1:56030-77525 GCA_004026605.1 Ondatra zibethicus
TCAGCAAAGCATTATGGGGACAATGGGTGGAGCAAGCTGTTTACATCCTAAAACGGGAAACAGAGTGCAGATCTCAGTGACCTACTTCCTCCAAGGCCCTGCCACCAATGACTTATAGACCTTCCGCTAGGCCTCTATAGGTCCCGTTTGCTTCAGTAGTGGCACCATGGGGACCAAAGCTATCACACTTAAGAATGTGAGGAACACTCATTTAAACCATAACACTTCTAAAGTCCACCCACAGTTTTATTTCCTGGGCCTAATTTGCTGAGGGTTTTTTTTTTGGTGTTTTTTTTAATGTCCTCTTCATCTCCCTGGGTGGTGACTAGTACCCCCATACTTCTTAGGAGGTCTGTTGAGTGGGAAGCCATTACCTGAGCCTTGCTACAGTGTCCAACGTGTGCCTGGGCAGAGGAGACATTCCCATGAATCTCTGTGAAAACCCTTAGCTATGAAAATCAGAACCAAAGAGATGTTGAGACAATCAGGAAACCTTTGAACCTTTAATAGTTCTAGTGCCTAGAACAATTGCCAGAGAATTTGCTCATTCCCTTCCCTGCCTCCTTTACCAGTCCCCTCTGTCCCGATAAAGATTTGGCTGTGGAAATTTGCCTTCCAAGATGCCTGAGTTAAATTTTCATACAAACATGCAACACTGAGCTTGGGGATTTGGTTGGGAAAGAGTCGCCTCTGTCTTGTGGGAGGAAATGCCTCCAACTCTTTTTCCAAGAAGAGCAAACGGCCTGAGGAGCTTTCTTCAGTAGGATCTCCTGCCTTGCAATGAAGTACCAGGCTTCAGGGACTAATATGAGAGATGGCATCTGAGTGCTGGGAGGTGTATCAGGAGATGGTGGTGGGCTGTGGGGGTCCAAGCAGAAATCAGCTCTATTCTCTTACCACTCACATGACGGCTGACATCTGGTAGGCATTCTGCCCTGACAGCTACTTTCTAGGGAACTGTGCTGACCACTGTAGCTGTGAATTAACATGCTCTCTTTGTCTATGCATCCCCTGAGTATGACATGGACCCTTCACAGATTAATTAATCGCACAGCGCTGACACAGGTGAGCCGAGCCTCCCCCCCTTCAACTGTTTTCAAGAGATGTAAGCTATAAGTAAACAGAAGACTTGTCTCCTCAGGAGTCAAGCAGACTGTTAAAGTCAAAAATAGCAAGGCATTGTATAAATTGAATGAAGCCAAAGGAAAAAGCCTCGTGAGTTCTCTGCCAAAATATTTTTAGTCAGCAACACAAAAATTATATTTTAAGAAGGAAGAAAACATAAATACTTTATGAAAAGCATCTTTGTTTGGTCAGAGAGAGTGTTGCTTGTACCTTTCTATAATGTTGAAAATAGCCTAAGAGCTGTCTTTCACCGAGGAATGGCAACTTCCATGCTAGAATTTGATGTGGGTGGAAGTCACATATTCTGAGACCATGGACTCGACTCAGAGTTCTCGTATCTCCTGTGGCTCAGAATAAAAGGATACAAGTTGAGCATCCTGTTATAGCTAGGGTTTCTGTTGTTGTGAAGAGACACCATGACCACAGCACCTCTATAAAGAAAAACATTTCACTGGGACTGACTTACAGTTCAGAGGTTTAGTCCATTGTTATCATCATGACAGGAAGCATGGTGGCATGTAGGCAGATTTGGTGCGAGAGAGGTAGCTGTGAGTTCTACATCTTGATCTGTAGGCAATGGGAAGTGAATCGGCTTTAGCTTCTGAGATTTCAATCCCACCTGTTAGTGACGCACTTCCTCGAAAGAAACCATGCCTCCTAATAGTGCCACATGCTAAGGACCACATATTCAAACACTTGAGTCTGTGGGGACCATTCCTATTTAAACCCCCATACATCCCTTGTGCCAAATGTTTGGGGCCAGAAGTGTTTGACGTTGCAGTTTTTGGAACATTTACACAGATCTTACCAGTTGGACATCCGGGCTTTGGATTTTCAGGTCAAAGATGCTGAACCTGTAACAGAGCCAAGCCCCATGGCATCCTAAGAACCTTGGACTCAGAATGATTTCAGCTGCCACCAAAGGGATCTGCAGAGGGAATACTGGAGAACCCATTGCATGTTTCAGGGAAAGACGAGAACTGTTTTTATATATTTCATTACAGCATTGAGATATTATTTATTATAGCTAAAAGTTACACCAAATACACACTCGTCTTTAGCATTTACAAATAGATACCTATATTTTAAGGTTTGTGTTCAAAACCTTTTTTGTTTGTTTGAGAAAAGGTCTTGCTGTATTGCCCTGGCTAACCCTGATCTTGAGATAATCTTCCTGCTTCTGAGTCCTGAATAATATGATTACAGGCTTCAGCAATCATCCATATTGCATGCTCAAAACCTCTAAAACAGTCAGATTAGAATGTCCCACACCTTCACCAGGAGGGTCTCTTCTTCCACATAGTACTTTCTGTGTTGTTTAGTTTTAACTGTCAATTTGACACAACCTCGAACTGGTGAAGAGAGCCCCTATTAAGGAAGTATCCACACAGGTTGGCCTGCGGGCGATGTCTTCATGTCTGTGGTTGAATTGTCTTCATTATTAATTAATGTATGAAAACCTAACCTACTGTGGGTGACACCATTCCCTAGGCTGGCCTAAACTGTATTAAAGTGAAGAAAGCTAACAAAGAGGCAACATAGGTACACACATTTCTCTACCACTTTGACTGTGTCTATGGTGTCCACTCTGTCTCAAGGTCCTGCCTTGACTTCTCCATGATGGACTGAAACTTGGATTTGTAAGTCAATTAAACCCTTTTCTCCCCAAAGTTGCATTGCTCGGGTGTTTACTTACTAAACTTGTACTCAATATTTAGACTGGATCTTAGATTTCATTGTCTTGATCTCAGTGGTCAATCATTTATCCTTTCTGTATAATCCAGTAGCTTCCAGGATTCATAGTTTTAGGGAGCAAGTGTCGAGGACCCAAGGAATGGCAAATTCTTCCCAAGGTAAGGCTCAGAGGGATGACAATGCTTTCTCCTGGTCTATTTGTAGATGTCCACGTTAGCTTTCTCCCTCCTGATCATTATGGCCTGAAAACTGTTCCCGTATAGAGACGGCTACTATTGAAATGAGTTAAGCCAGGCGCTGGTGGCACATGCCTTTAATCCTAGCATTCAGGAGGGAGAGGCAGGCAGATCTCTACGAGTTCGAGGCCAGGCTGGTTCCAGAATGAGTTCCAGGACAGGTTCCAAAGCTACAGAGAAACCCTGTCTCAAAAAAACAAAAAAAGAAAAAGAAAAAAGAGATGACCTAAATCTGTTCCCCTTTTCAACTGTACGTAATAACCCTGCCTCCTTCTTTCTCTGTAATGCAATGGATCCGCACCTTTTTGTTAATCTGCAAGGAATAACCTTGTCTATCTGTCCAACTGTGTATAATAAACACTCTGAGCTACTGGGGTGCTGCAGATTTTCTACCTGAGAGCCCAGTCCACCCAATCCTGGCTTTTCTGTGTCTGTGTACTCTCCTTTCTTTATCTCATCACCACCAGTCAGGGTTCTGGGACTCAAGTCTTGGACCAGTGCATGGTGACTTATCCTGCTGCATTATCAATGCTTTCAGGACAGGTTGACCAGATGTATTATTTTGGTTCCAGGGCCTAGCACATTATAGTCATTGAGTAGAAGTGGAAACTATTCAATTGCTGTCTTTCTAAACAGTAAAAATGGCTCCCCGCCTTTGATGCTGGGCCATCCACTCCACCTTTCATGATCACCAAAGAACAAGGGAATTTATAGTTTCCATATTCCGGAATACTCTGGCCCAGAAAATGAAACTGTATAAATAAGATAAAATTGGTGGATGTGTAAATCCTTCACCCAGGCTATTGTTTTCACCAGAGGACATTTGGGGAAATGTGGGGTATCAGAGAAAGAAACAGAAGAGAAAAGGGGCAAAGACTCCCCCACTTTAATTTATGTGGAAATGAATATTAAAGCACTCTTCTCTCCAATCTCAGACACTAATATGTCATGAAGCACATGGCCTCTCATACAGAAGGGCCATCTGCAAAGACCCTTCCCCCACACAATCTATGATAAAGCAAAACAAATCTCCTCGACGTTCACCCAGAGCAGCAACAAGTACTCTGATCTGAGGCATTGTCGTGAGTTTCTAGTTTGTACGGGACACTGGAGTGGAGATTATCCATAAGTATAGATGCAGCACCACACACCTACCCCAGCTTGTCCCAGAACGCACTTCTTCCAACACTTGATGTTCCTAGAATTACACACCTGGATGAGTAAATGTTCTCCTAACACAGTGACCAACCTCACATCTGAACACTGTTGATACCTTAGGGGAGAGAGGGTCTGGCAGCTTCCATTTACTAAGTGACTCTTGGAGCCAAAATACTGAGTGCCCACTTAATGCCTCAAATCGGTCCTCACATTCTAAGTGAACTAATGTATAGGGACCCCTCCAGGCCATTATCAACTCAATTCTTTTTTTTTCATTTTAATGACTGTTTTTATTTTTTGTGTTTTTATTCATTTCTTTTTAAATTTATTTTTATTTTTTCTTTTTATTAAACTTTTACATACCAATCCCATTTCCCACTCCCGCCTCCCCCAACCTTCCCCCACCCCACCCCCATCTGCTCCTCAGAGAGGTAAGGCCCTAGGAAGTCAACTAAGTCTGTCCCATCAACTCATTGAGGCAGGACCAAGTTTCTTGCCCCCTGCCCCAACATGCCTAGGCTGAGCAAAGGATCTCTCCATAGAGAAGGGCCTCCAAAACAAACAAAGTCAGTTCATGCATTAGAGTTAGATCCTGGTCCCACCACCAGTGGGGCCCCATGTACTGCCCCAACCACACCATTGTCACCTGTATTCAGGGGGCCTCATTCAGTCCTATGCAGGTTCCCCAGCTGTCAGTCTGAAGTCAGTGATCTCCCACTAATTCGAGTCAGCTGATTGTTTGGGTTTCCCCTTCATGGTCTTAACCCCTTTGTTCATATAATCGCTCCTCCCTCACTTCCATTGTACTCTGGGAGCTCAGTGAAGTGGTTAGTTGTTTTTCTCTGCATCTGCTTCCGTCTGTTTCTGGAAGAGGGTTCTAGCTTCTCTGGGGTTGTGGACTGTAGGCTGGTTGTCCTTTGCTTTATGTCTGGTATCCACTAATAAGTGAGAACATACTGTATTTGTCTTTCTGGGTCTGGGTTACCTCACTCAGAATGTTTTCTTTGTTTGTTTGTTGTTGTTCTAGTTCTGTCCATTTGCCTGCAAATTTAAAGATGCTTTTTTTTTTTTTTTTACTGCTGAGTAGTACTCCATTGTGTAAAGTTACCACATTTTCTTTATCCAATCTTCAGTTGAGGGGTATCTAGGTTGTTTCCAGGTTCTAGCTATTATGAATAATGCTACTATAAACATAGTTGAGCAAACGTCCTTAATCTTCAGAGAAATGCAAATCCAAACAACTCTGAGATACCATCTTATACCGACCAGAAAAGCTAAGATCAAAAACGCTGGCAGCTTATGCCACAGAGGATGTAGAGTAAGGGGAACACTCCTTGATTGCTGGTGGGAGTGCAAAGTTGTACAGCCGCTGTGGAAATCGGTATGGTGATTTATCAGAAAATTAGGAATCAGTCTACCTCAAGACCCAGCAATACCACTTTTGGGCATATATCCAAAGGAGGCAAACTCATACCACAAGAACATTTGCTCACCTCAACTCTTACCTACACTTAATTCCCAGTTCTAAACCAGAACTCCATCCCAACTGGCCCACATGTCCTCAGAAGTTCAGAAACCCCTCCTACCATGTTCACATTCATATCACTGAAATAACACCTCAACTTGTGGTTTTCTCTAATTTCTACTTTGTGAACACAACATCCTCTGGTAGCCAATGGAAACAGAAGCTACCTCCTTCCCACAGCCTGCCTCTGAAGAGCATGGGGGTGGGGCAGGTGAGATGTCCCTTTTCATCTAACTACTTCCAACCACTGGCCTGGTTCCATAACAGCAGAAAGAAGTGGCATTGTCTACTTCTAACTCAGTAGAATCAGAGAATCTTCTAGAACAGTTGTTTTCAACCTCTGAAACTGTAAGCCACCCCTAGTTAAATGTTTTCCTTTGTAGGCGTTGCCATGGTCATGGTGTCTCTTTGCAGCAATAGAAACCCTAACTAAGACAGTTCCTAAACCAAAGGAAACAAATTCCTTCTAACCTTGAGAACTCATTAGAGATCAATCCCTTTCCCCAATAGTCTCTGGCAGCATGGATATTATAACTGGTTCATCCAGATTTTACTATTTTAGTATCTTTGTCTGTTGCTGTGATAAAGTACGCTAACAAAAGCTACTTAAAGGAGAAAAGGTTTATTCTAGCTCCCGGTCCAGTGGGGAAGGACAGGGCAGGGATGGGGAAGTTAGAGTAGAGGGCTTTGGGGCAATTCATTTCCCTTCCTCCTCTCTGTGATAATACAAAACAGGAAGGAAAACCAGCTGCCCATCAGTACAGATGCTGTGACTCTGCATAGACATTTATCTTTGTCTGGGGCCTGCAAGACTCCTTGGGACTCTGAAAAAGGAGAAGGGCACATGTGACTTTGGTTGACTTTAGTGGAAAGCCAAGAGCTTCACACTTCCCGTCCACTGGTACGCTTCCGGTCCATGTGCGCGTCTGTTTCCAGGTCCTGTCACATTTGAAAGTGCGGTTTCTTTGCGTTCTCCTCAGCCCCAGAGTAGCCAAGGAGAGCCAGAGTCCACTGCAGTTGTTGGCAGCCAGCAGAGCAATGGAGAGAGACTAGCATTCAGTTCACACGTGAAGGAATAAAGACACGGTTGAGTGAATCCACGGCTCCTGGGCTTGGCACCCCACCAGATGGAAACAGATGAAGGTGCATTCTGTCAGAGGCAGTGCCCTAATGCAAGTGTGAGAAAGCTCACCTCACCTGCATGTGCTAACTAGATGGCTCATATTTTTGCATAGTAATAGACTTTTTATAGCCTATTATATAGTGCATAAATTTAAAAAGAATCTTTAATGGACATAGTTATCTATTTTATCATAAGCGATATAATGTATAAAACCCCTGGGAATGACAAAGATGAAAGCAAACAATATAAACGTGAGATATTATTATGCCTTATAATTACAGCCTGAGTATACAACAGTTCATTATAAGCTCTCATCCTACAAAATACCCAGTCGTGCTGATCCAACAAAAGGCAATTGTTGAAAGGGTTCAGCAAGGCCACAGGAGGGCATCTTAAAAGGGTTTGGGTAGGCTCTCTGTTTATAGTAACACTTTGATGTGAGTCAGGTGCCTCAGCTTCCATTAGCAGAGCCTTGAGCACACATTCATTTTTAACAAGTTCAAAGAATAAAATCTCTCTCTTCTCTGGAATAGATTTATGTTATTTCTGGAGTTGGTGAGTACCCACAGCATGAGAAAGTTCTTTATCTTTCTTACAAGGAGCCTGACTTAGCCTCGAAGTAGCAAACAGGGCTAGAAGATGAGGGAATGGGGAAGCAATCGGTCCTTCATGTTGCTCACTGTTTTGTGGACCCCAGTCTTACATTGACTCTTAAAATGCTTATCCAAGGAGGCTAACCTGACCCCAAGGGGAAAACCGTCTCCAACGAGTATAGAATTCAGCTTTCCATCACTATAGCAAATACTCAGGGCAATTGACGTAGACAGATACAAGGTTAGTTTTGGCTCACTCGTCCAGGGGTTTCACTCTGTGAATGCTTGGCTCCTTTCTATTTGGGTTCATGCTGTGATAAGGCAACACATCATGGTGAGAATGTGCAGTAAAGCCAAACCCCTCAATTCACAGCCATGCGGCAGCAGAGCAGAAGAGGAAAAGCCAGAGTCCCAAATCCCCTTCGAGGGTAACACCATCAAAAATCCAACATTCCTCTTCTGGGTCCCACCACCTCCCAGGAATACCACACTGGAGTCAAGCCTATCCCTAGATCCCCCAAGCATATTCAAGTTCTAAACTGTAGCAGAGGGAAGAAAACAAGTACAAGAGCAAGTCCAGCCTCTTACTGTGGAGAAAGCACAGGTATGGTGCAGTATAGAATAGCTTTGCATAGTGTTCAGTAGTACTCAACCAAACCTCATGGAAGAGTACAAGGAGGAACTCCTGCTAAGGTTTATAAAGGGGGTGATAATGGAACGATGTTCGAGAACATTCTGCTTGCTCTTGAAGAAGCAGTCTAATAGGTCATAACTTCTCTGTTCTGAGGAGCTGCATGGTGACTATAGAGGCCCAGGAAGAAAAAAATCTTGCCAGGAAGCCACCATCCATCCTTTCATTGAACGGAAAGATAGCATTTCACTAGGATGAGTGTTTTTCCCCTGACTTGAATCCTCTCCAACCCCTTGTCTTAGTTAGAACTTCTATAGCTGTGATAAAGCACCGTGGCCAAAAGCAACTTGGGGAAGAAAGGGTTTATTTCATCTCATAGCTCAGGTCACAATTCATCCTTGGGGGATTCAGGGCAGGAACTCAAGCCTGGAACCTGGAGGCAGGGATTGAAGCAGAAGCCAGGGACAAACACTGCTTATTGACTCTTTGCATCTTTTTTCTTCTATCCTCCAGGACCACCAGCCCAGGTCTGGGACCTCCCACACCAATTGCTAATTAAGAAAATGCCCACAGTCCCATCTTATGTCCTCATAAAGTGTCTTCTTCCCTGTGTCTACTTACGTGACTGGATAAAGAAAATAAGGTACTAATACAATGTTTTATGGTTTTTTTTTTCTTAAGATAGGGTTTCACTCTTAGTTTGGTTGGCCTGGGAAATCACAATATAGCCCAGGATGGCCTTAAACTCAGGGTGCTCCTCCTGGCTACCTGAGTGCTGGGATTATACACCTCTTTGATCATGCCAACATTTACCTTTACTCTTATTCCTGAACAGTCTAGCTGAGGGGAAGGAACTTAATTTTGTTTATTTATAGACTTATTTATCTATGGATTTCTAATCTCCATTAAAGCGCAGATATTTTGAGGTGAGGTTATGTCAGACTGAAACATCTATCCTTTCCCTTTCCAACATAAAATTTTAATAAGGGCAGAAATAAAAACAGGGTAATACTGGAAGGAGGGAAGTGGGCAGGACTGAGGGAGTCCCCACGGGAAGGAAACTGAGCACAGCTGTAAAATCGGTGACCAAGAACTTTGCTCATGTTCTAGAACGCCAGTGTTTTATGACAGTTAAAAAAACTGTCATAGACTCTTCAGAATTCTGTTTCCTGGAATTAGGTGAGATTTCCAAGGCAGCCGTGCAATGTCAAGAGCCAGAGAGGATGGGTGTAGCTGTGGTCGGTCTTGAGAACTGGGGCATCAAATCAGTGCTGGCTCCACCTGCAAGCTGGGAGCTGGTGACACTCTGGTCCAATCTCTTAGGTGTATCATACTCATTATTTCCTGTACTGGCCTAGCCTTCTAGCCAGGACTAGTTATAGGTTCCTCTACTTCTGGTGGCACCAGAACACCCAGCTAGGGTTCCCGCTTCCACCACTACCCTACCTGCCTAGTTAGACATGGCATATGGCATATTACAGAATTTCTAGCACCTGAATCCACATGTCCCTTATCCAGCATTTCTGTTTGTGTAGTCCCAGGAGGGGATGTCTCTTTCTAGGCTTCAATAGCATGTATCCTTCCAAGGCCGTTACCGTTCCACCCTGATCTACGAGCTCTCTCCAGGACTGGACTGGTGAGATCCACAAGTCTCGAACAGATTCCAAGTGTCTTGGCCTTATGCCATCACATCTTTTGTGAGGCAATGCTTGCAGAATAGTCAGGCTGACAGGACAGGGCCAGCTAAAGCAAAGAAGCAGAAATCTGTTAATATTTTAAAGCATTCTACCAGACTAAAACAGATAAACCAATTTTATAACATACAGGTTGAAATAGGTGTGATGGTGCATTATTATAAACACTGACACCCAGAAGGCAGAGGCAAGAAATAAAGGAGTTTGATGTCAGTCTGAGCCATATGAAGAGATCCTTTCTCAAACAAAATAACAACACACACACACATCTCAGAATGAAACAACAACAAATGAGATTGATCTGCTAACTAGCATTACTTGACAGCTATTTTCAGAGAAACCATGTTGCATTTTATCATAGGGGAAGAATATCCTTTGCAATGCAAACCCAGTAATGAGTTTTTCTTCCTTTTCTTTTTTCCCCTCAGATGCACTGTTGACTTTGTTATGCAAGTCCACAAAGACATTAATTAATAAAATTGTGAGTTTAGTTTCTGAGGTGACACACACGACTAACACATAATTTAAATGTTTATTTCGATGCACAATAAACATCGTAGAGTTAGTTCCGTTGCGATGTGAACAAGCTTATTTTAGATGTTGCTTCTTAGATCAAGAGTTTACAAACCCTTTCTAGTGTCTCGATGGCTGTGACAATGACGTCTGCGTGAAATGAGCCAACATGGCAGTCTGCAGCGGCAGACATTCAGCTCCATCTGGGTTTTCCTGTGCACACAGGAGTGTTTGCCATCGTGAGTTTCTGAAGACAAAATGACAACAAATTTAATTATACTTTGGATTGGCTGGTATTTTGCCTTTTGTAAACCAAGGCTGTCCTCAGAACCAGAACAGGTGCCGAGAGCCCGCTGCCTGCAGTGTGGTCAGACAGTTTGTACGGACAGAAGAATGAGTAGACGGTGAGGTAGGTTTAGAGAACAGATGTGTTCTGAGGAACTGGCCACCTGTGATTGCCTGGAACTCAGCTGCCGGGACTGGCTGAGATTTAGCCACTTGGGACAGTTTCACTTTCTGTGTAGACAAAGTAAGACTGCAGTTCGTTCCATCTAACAGGAGCGTGACGTGTCTGCAGGCCGAACTTCGTCCTATGTGTATGCTGTGCACATGGAGTGAATATGCCCTTCACATAGCTGGTCTCAATTCATTTGACAAACATGTTCTTTGTTAAAACTGACAAAAAAGAAGCACACACACAGATACACAACACAACACAAGGCACAGCTACGCAGAAACACACACAGACACACACATACAGACACACACACAGATACACAACATAACACAACAGAGGCACATCTACCAGAAACACACACACACAGAGACACACACATACAGACACACACAGATACACAACACAACAGAGGTACATCTACACAGAAACACACACACAGACACACACATACAGACACACACAGATACACAACACAACAGAGGTACATCTACACAGAAACACACACACAGACACACACATACAGACACACACACAGATACACAACACAACAGAGGCACATCTACACAGAAACATGCACACACAGAGACACACATGCAGACACATACACACACCCAGATACACAACACAAGCACACGTACCCACACATTCATACACATAGAGACACAGACATATACATTCAGAAACACACACACAGAGACACGCTTTATGCCTGGGCTTTCTTCAGTCTGGTAGCTGATATGTCTATCCCATGAGCGTGAGCTCCCGAGGAGGGCATCTCCCAGCATATCATCGTATTCTTAGTCTTCCCTTTAGAGACTTTAGTAGGTGAAAGGGGAAACAATAGGCCATGAGAGATGAGCATTGTATTTAAAGGGGTAAACATTTAGGGACACTGAAGAGACATTTCTGAAGATGGAGTGAGAATGAAAAAAAAAAACGTACTTTATTCGTATAAGTAAGTCCCACGGGCTGAACGAAGTGCAGAAATGGTTTAGGTCTCTGTTATGGTACTGCGTTTTATGTCAACTTGACACAGCAAACTATAGTTCTTGGGAAGAGAGCCTCAACTGAGAAGTTTCTGCCCCCCACCAGGTTGTCCTATGGGTAAGATTGTGGGGTATTTTCTTGATTGATGATTGAAGTGGGAGGGCCAAACTCATGGTAAGCGGTGTTACTCCTGGACTGGTAGTCCTGGGTACTAGAAGAAAGCAGACTGAATAAGCCACCAGGAGAAAGGCAGTGAGCAGCATCCCTCCATAGCCGCTGTATCAGCTCCTGCCTCCAGGATCCTGCCCTGTCTGAGATCCTGCCCTGACCTCAGTGAGAGACTGTGATATGAAAAGGTAAGATGGAATAAACCCTCCCCCAACCCCAAGCTGCTTTTGGTCATGGTGTTTTATTACAGAAAAGAAAACCCTAATAAAGACAGTCATTATCTTAGAACTTAGCTGGTTACCAAACTAAAACCTAAACAAAGTCCCAGACCCCCTCCCTCCAAAATGCACAAAGAGACAAAACCAGCATTTTTGTCTGACAACAACATAGTTTTCAAAGTTTGGATTTCAAAATATTGTCAAGTTCCCAGTTCTTCACCACCTAGGTTGGATGACAACTCTGTACTTAGAAAGGCTGCCTGGAGCAAGGATGTCATCCCGAGTCACAAAGAAATCAGCCTCCAGCCAAGCCTCACCAAGTCTGAACATGTGCATTGAAGCCATCCAAACCGAGGGGAAGGGAGCGAGGGGCAGTTCCCATTGGACAAACCAGTCCTGGGAACTCAGATAAGGACTTAGCTTCATAAATACTACAAATCCGTTTTCCATTTTCCTCAAAGTCCTGGCAGTGATTCAAAGCCAGCTCGTGGAGCAGACAAGGGGGCCTGTTTGGAGCCAAAAGCTAACTGTGGAGTCTCTCTCCAGGCGGTGTTAACAATAAGCATTTCTTTCAGAGTAGCGACGGGTCTCCCACACAACCTCTTGCCTGTAGAGCCAGTTCCAAGACAATGCCATTGAGCTGGTGAACTAAAACTGAACATTTCGTGAATGTTCTTTCTTTTGTTCAGGCACATGTGTGTACAGGTACACGTGCATGCATGTACATGTATGTATGTGGAGGTCAGCGGTGGATATCAGCTATCTACTTCAATTTCTCCCCACACCATTTTTTCAGTACAGGGTTTCTCACTTAGCTCACCAGTTTGGCTGACTAGCTGGCGGGCACTCTCTGGAGGTCCTCTTTTCTATGCTTTCCCAGCTCTGGAAATAGAGGCATATGTGGGTGGGTTTTATTTGGGTTCTGGCTATCCAAGCTCAGTCCTTAATGCTTGGGTGGCAAGGACTTCCCTGACTGAGACATCTCTCCAGTCAGCATTATGCACTCAGCATTATGGTAGACATTCCTTGAGATTTTCAGCAACCTCCCAAGATGGGAGAATGACTGGTCTCATTTTGTTGACGGAGTAAATGAGGCCCAGAGACCTCAAATGTATCCAACAACCTGCAATTAAGTAGTATAGCTCCAGAGCCCAGGTTCTTAATCATTACAGTGATCACATGGGCACCATTGTTACCTTCCTCTATGAGTGTTTACATCATACACAGGTAAAAAATGGTGAAGTTATTTGTACACTCCATGATTATCACTAAGGGTTGGACTACATGTGACATTAAACAGAAGAGACAACGCTCAATGGAACATCTTTAAATACTCTTGCATCATCATTGAAGTATGAATGCTGGAATTCAAGGGGAAACCAAATAAACATCACTGAATTTTTGCTTGGAGAACAAAATAATTCCACCAAAGGGTAAGTTTCAAGGGGTTAAAAGTCAGAATTTCTATATAGCTAGAAAATGCCCATGTTATTATTTGACTCATTTGCTAGTGAGCGAGCTAGAAGGAAATTAAGATGAGTCTAAAGGGCTTTTGGAAAGCTACATGGGAGATTCAATAAATTCTTGAGTTAGATATAAAGCTGGTTAATCTCCAATTTAATTTAAACCGTAACCTTTAGGGCTATCTCTTCTCAGAGAGAAATTGTTTGCATTTCTACTGGACAGAAATTTATCAGTTGATTTCTTTCCCTACAAAGATATAAAAGAGAGCAGTAAACAGAAAGTCCTGCTAGCAGAGATCTGAAAAACAAACAAATGATACAAATAACTGGGGCCCCCAGTGCAAGCAATTATCATCTGTCAGTGGCCAGGGTTCTACCCGTAAGCCCTCCACCCCTTCTGCAAACTTCCATTTGCCTGTGATCACCACAGCAGCAGGGGACATGGCAAAGCTTGGCAGGGAACCTTTTTGGAGGACCTTTTGCTTGCCCATTGGGCTTCCAGACTCTCTCCTGATTGGTCCTTGTTTCTTCCACCTAATTTGCCTACTGGCTCCAGCTAATCAGGTTCACCTGGCTCTATATTGATGCCATAGGCACAGCCTTTCAGTCAGTCTAGCTTTGGTAGGCATCTGGTTTGGGTGGCTCTCTGGTTTGGGGCATAGGTTCTTTGTTGGAAAAATCATTCCTGTTCATCACAAGAAGACACCTCAGACATGCTCTTCCAATGAAGAGACTCATCACATCTGCCAACCTCACTCTTATCCTAATGCCTGCAGGCAGCTCCTCTCGGTGGGCATCCCAGTTCCACCTCCACTTTTCCTTCTGGAAAACTCCAGGGTGAATAAAGTCCTTTCCTTTTGTTCAGCCTTTGGGGCCAGCCTACGTTAATCTTTGCAGGCAGGTAAGAAAAGAAAAAGCTATATCACAAACAAGAAAAATAAACCTATTATTTCTTTATTTTATTTTTTACCCATTTTCAAGTTCAGATCCTTTTCCTAACAATTTCTATTAGCAAACTCAGAAGACGCACATCTCATGCAGAAATATTAAGTCGCCAAAGCAACCAGGAAGGATTCTTTCAAACTCCTCTGTGAGCTAAACGCTGCCCTGTAATGAGCCAAAGAAAGGTAAGGGAGGCAGACGGGTGAAAGGAAAAATAAAATGATGTTTGAGGAGAGAAGAAGAAAGAAGAAGCAAAGTAAGAAAACCTCTCTTTTACTTTAGCATGAATTATATAAAGGATAACCAGGGCCATTTACAGGGGAGGTGAGCCACCTGAAGATGAGTGAAGTTGGACTATAGAGTCACAATATCTCTACGCCCCTGTCAGTCCTCTGTGTCACATGACTCCCATCACATGTCATTCCATCTATTGACCAAACAGGTGTCTATTTGAACACATTTGAATAATATAAAATGAAATGAAATGGGTGCAATCATGCAGGATGATAATACTTGAAACCCTCAACCTAGTCCTTGTTTTTACTTGTATCGCAAATTAGCAAGAAATCCGAGACTCTCCGGTAAGTAAATATTTGCTGATTCTGAGGGCTGCACTGAACAGGCACCCCTGAAGCTGAGGCTATGCTGAAGTTCTCTGAGGTTGGACATTAAAGAAAACGGTTGCATAGTTCTTTGCTTAGCAGGGCAGTTTCTCGACACTGGCCGGGTTTTTGTTCAGATTGACAGAGCAATACAGCAGTGGTTTTCTTATTCCTTTCAAGGGAATGGAATGACAGCTCTACCTTAGGAATAAAAAAGAAGCACAACATCCTACTGAGGGTATCAACGGGATCAAGCTCCCTGTGACCAAGGCTACACTGCGAGCTTCTTCAGCCTATTTTATAGTAACAGCCCATAGCGCCATCTCACTGCGTGTTCAAGCCTTGCCCTCTCCCAGTTCTAGAGACCTGGAAGCTGAGCTTGGGAAAGAACAACTCTTCAACTCAATTGCATTTCAACTTTCAGCTGGAAATATGAGCTACCAGTGCTCAGTTCTCTAAGATTTTAGGGTAATTTTGTTTCTACATAGGGGGGTATTTGAAAGTTTTACAATAAACATTTAACATTCCTTTGTTTTTTGTTTTGTTTTTCAAGACAGGATTTCTCTATATAGTCCTGACTATCCTGGAACTCACTCTATAGAACAGGCTGGCCTTGAACTCAGAGATCTACCTGCCTCTGCCTCCCAAGCGCTGGGATTAAAGGCGTGTGATGTCATACCCAGACTTTAGCATTCTTAAAATGAGAAAATAACACTCATTTGGTCTTTATTAGCCTTTCCTTGTTTGAGATGGGGGCCTTCCTATATATAGACCAGGCTGCCCCTGATCTTCTGATTCTCCTTCAACTTTCAGGCAGGGGCTAGGATTACAGGTGTGTACTGCAGAGAGCAGCTTTTATCTTAACCATTAACTTCTCAGTATGGAAATTTTAAGTGTGTAGAGGTGGAGCAACTGTTAAAACATTGACTCCTCCCCACCACATCCTCCCCACGCCTCTCTTTCTTTGGTGTGTATTGCTAATAGATGCATGTCCTCAGGGGCTGAAGAGACAGCTCAACTGAAGGGCACTTGCTCAGCACACATCAAGCTCTGGCTATTGCACCCTAGCACAAAAAATGAGGAAGAGCAGGGAGAGGAGGAGAAAAAAGGAAAGAAGAGGAGAGACAGGATTAGGAATTTTTAAAAAAACAAAGATGAAACCCTTGTCACCAACTCTCCTCCAATTGGCAGTAATTCCTTAGCATTTTCCTTTGGCCCTTTAGGTGTAATGCTGGGAGCAGGTGCTTGCCCTTCGTGCTCATTGAAACCTTACACAATGGTCCTCCAATCACTCCATTCTTTGTGCTGTCTGTGATGGTCAGAGGAAGGCAAACACACTTGATTACATGCTTAGTTACTGCACGAAACCAAAGGAATGCCCAATTCCTTCCCAAGAGACTTAAATACATTAGAAATTTTCTTTGGTTTATGGCAGTCATTCATTTGCTTGGCCAGTGCTTTCAGCTTTGGCCAGTGTGGGCTTCCCCCTTCCAGTGAGTGTCTAGCTTCTGCAGCCTCTCTTAGTGTTGGTCTTCTTGTGTTCTTATGAAGCATTGGCCCATTTCAGTACAAGTGTTTTTAAAGTCCCCAGGAGCCTGTTTCCACAAAGCTTTCCATTGCTGGTCTTAGGGATGAATGAAGTGCTGGAAAGACACATTCCTTGATGTTGGGGCCACAACAGAGCTGTGTAGTTCATTCAAGAGCTAACAGGACTATCACATACTTTCTTTCGTAGAATTCTCATGAGTCAACTGAGGTCAGGTAAAAAGATGACGACGGTGAACTAATGAGGTAGGTAAGCCAACCATTCTGTGGTGAAGTCAAGATGGCAGATGAAGGCAAATGTTCCTGCTGGCTATTGAGGGTCCCAGGCAGGAAGCTGGTCTCGAGGACCATTGCTTGCTGTGTCTCTCTTCTTCATGCACCATACCACCTTAGGATAGTCCTACCTTCACACCTAACCCCTGAGTTCTGAAAGCGCAAACAAGTTATGAACAATGCTCTATCTATCGTCCCTCCCCCTTGATTTCCCTGTTGTCTAAAAAGTCGATGTGCCTTCGTTCCGGATATCTGAAAGAGCAAGGTGGGCAGAATGAGTAGCATTTGGGCCGGCTCTGGTTTAGAGTAGAGAAGAAGCCAGGAATGAGGACCTTCAGGTTTTTTGCGTCTAGTCCTGCTCAGTCGTTTAGAGAAAGTGGGGCAAAAACGTTAGTCAGGAATAAACGCAGGTATCTGATGGGCAGTGACCTCCTTTGTCATAATTTCCCAAGAAGCTCATCCTGGCTGCAGATGGGCACATTCGTGATGAACTTCACCATCTGACACACCGGGTTAACATCTGGCTTGGCAGCGTTGAGGGCTCGAATTAGAGTGCATGCGCACTGGAGCCTCTCCAGTGCAGGAGACAAGTGACATTTCTCTGGACATTGATCTCTGCATCATTAGCAGAGGATCTGGATTGATCGCTGACCTGTGATAGGCTTGGGGTTGCTGCTGTAGCTGGAGATCCAGCCAATGACCTTAGCTACTTTGTCCTGTTACATAACTATCGCTGTTGTCAATACTGAATGATATTAACTGTAGCATGATTTATTACTTATTATATATTATATGCAATATAATGTAATGATTATTTACAATATGTAATGAGCATATATAATATGCAATAGGTAATAAATATATGTTCCTATAAGGAAGGATCCATGAACATACTTCACATAGGGAGAAATGGAGGCATAGAGAAATTAAGCAAGCTTCTTAATGGTGCTTACTATGTATCAGAACAGAAGTATAATCCAAGTTATTTTAAATTACCACACTACTTCTCTCTTCCTTCTCCCGTGTTTCTCAGCTAGCAGAGGAGGTAGATACACTGTCATGGGGGTCTTCCTCTAGTTTATAAGCAAGAGAACATGGTAGCATGTAGAATCAACAAAGGAGACACCAGGATGAGAGTTTTGAATAGTCCCAAGGCTTTGCAACAAGTGTTCTAAGGTATCTGATTATGAGTTTTGCTTATTGGCTATCCAATACAAGCCAACTTCACATGCTAGATCAGAAGAGAAAGACATGCTGAGTGAGTACGCAAAGGACCCATTCTTCCTGGGCTCTGTCACTAGCATCATGTTTCCTCCCCTCCTTGGGCAAGGCTCTCCTAACTCAAGGTTCTCACACAGACCAAGAAAACACTGATCAAAGAGGTAAATGTCCCAAAATGAGAATGAGTAAGCACTGAATCAATGAATACATATTTCAAATGGGGCGGTCTCTCTTAGGTGGGGAGTTAGCATGTTTGGGTTAAGGAAAATGTCAAGAAATAAGCAGAACTTCAAAAGCTAAAGAGAAATCCCAACAATCATTTCCATGGAGCCTGTCCTTCCGAGAACTAAGTTGGTTCAAATACAGCATAGTTCAGTTTTGGGGGGATAAGACACCCTTGGGAAGCCCTAGAAACCCAGCACCAGTGGCTAGGAGATCACTGACTTTGGAAAGAAGGCATTCAGCAAAACACAGGATGGAGTGTACAAATACATTTTATTAGCACCGACTTCCTCACTCACATGCCGTTTGCTGTGTGTCTGCAGGTCCACATGCAACTTCGTGCATCACATGCTTTGTTGACATATCTTTTTATTTTTTAAGTGTTGACTATGTTTTTCTTTTTAAAGTTTTGATTATGAGTTGCGGGGGACATGCACATTTAAGGCTGCATGTGTGGAGATCAGATCAGGTGACTCAGTTTACCCCTTCCATTGTGGGTTCTGGAAAACAAACTCAGGCACAGCAAGCACTTTTACCAACTGTGCCGTTTCACCGATAGCTGCCTTGCCCCCATATGTATCTCTGTGCCAGTCTGAATGAGAAATATCACCCCTCTGCAGTCTCAGGCATTTGAATACTTGGTTCTCAATTTCTGGTTCTGTTTGGGGAGGTTTAGGAGGTGTGGCCTCGCTGAAGGTACCCCACTGGACTAAGTTTTTAGAGCTGAACTCTTCCCAGCAATTCCAGTTTCCTTACTCTGCTTCATGATTGCAGTTAAGATGTGAGCTCTCAGCTTCCAGTTCCTGTTGCCATTCCTGCTACTTGCTGCCCAGTCTCTGCTCTACCATCATGATGTCTTATCTCCCTGGAACTGTAAGCCATTATAAATATACTCTTTCTTTTCTAAGTCGCCATGGCCATGGAATGTTATCACAGCAGCAGAGAATTGGCACACATTTCTACCCGGGGGCATCCAGTTTAGTGTTGTGATTCATGGGTCACTTTCAGACACTGGAGGGCCTCTCCTGGGACCAGCGGCTCCAGTGGGTTCTAGTTAACCTGGAGTCAGTGGAGAGTGTTTCACTCTGTTCATTGGCTTTTCTCATACGCTGATCTACGGCCTTTGTGTAAGGCCTTCCAGACTCTGGTTCTCTGCCCTACTTTCCTGTCTCAGCAAGAAAGGAAAAGAAAAAGATCAGCAGAGACAGAAAGGCACAGAGACACAGGGACTACTGAATGTTAGCAGCCTGGGAGAAAGGAAAGTCCTGAGTTCTGAGGCCAGGGCTGATGCTCAGGCATCTGATACAGTCAGGGGGATGGGTTAAGATGCCACCCATAGAGGTGGAGCAATCCCCAGGAGACTGCTCGTGGCAAGAACAATGTGAGAGCAATTTTCCTCACTGGGTACATATGCAAGTGAGGCTGACATTGAACATCTTCCTTAATCACTCTCTACTTTTGTGTGTATTGTGTATGTGTGGCTTATGAGTGTCTGTGTGTTCGTGCGTGTGTGTGTGCGCATATGTGTATATGTGAAAGCTAAAGGTTGTTGTCAGATGCCTACCTCATTGTTCCCCACCTCATTTTTCTATATCTATCTATCTATCTATCTATCTATCTATCTATCTATCTATCTATCTATCTATCTGAGATCTATCTATGTATTTATTTTTGAGACAAGATCTCTCACTGAACCAGGGTTCAACGGTTCAGCCACAAGCATTGAGACTTCTCCCATCTCTACCTTCTCAGTGCTGGGATTATAAACATGTTGCAATGCCTGGCTTTTCAGACGGGTGCTGGGAATCAAGCTCAGGCCCTCACACTGATGTGCTAAGCACTTTACCCACCGAGCCATCTCCCCACACTCTCTATATAACCCTTTTAAACTCAGGAAACTTTCTAAGATGGACCAGTAGCCAGTCAGGGTAGAAATCAGAGGAAGGAGGTCCAGAGCAGGGGTGGGTCTTGGCATTGTAGCTGTCTCCATACAGTTTCTCATGCTGATTGAAAACCAAAGGCTTTGGAACCAGTAACTGGTGCTCAAAGTAACAAAGCAGAGATAGCCAATTCTGGATGGGCATGGTTATCGGTCCAGACAGCAGAGGAAGCCCTGCACACGATCTAGTTTCAGAGATGAGACAGACTCCCGAGGCATGGGGGCTGATCGTGGAGCACGGTAAGGATCTGTGGCTAGAAAGCTCGCTTCATCTCTCACAGAGGTGCCCTTGCAGGCAACTTTGCACTGGCCACTGGCCAATATCCTCCCAATGCAAAAAAGGCAGGCGGCCAAGGTCATGTATACTTGCATTACTGGGTGCTTCTACATAGCACGGAAGATGGGAGCAAGCCAAGCATTCACCGACATGCTGAAACCTTAACAATCGGATACAATGCTTATCTACAGCTCTTACTTTTGATTTAAAAAAAAATCCCTCTGGTCTTTCCTCTCTCTCTTTCTTTCAAAATACCCCATTCTTCTTTATCCTCCTTCTGTTTGTGTTCTTCCTCCACATTGTACAGAACAAATGCTCATTTACTTCCATAGTGAAAAAGCAGCCATGTTAAAATATTCCCAGGACAGCTAGTCACCCCACTGGATCAGACAGAAAATGTCTGGAATCCAGATTAGCCTTGCAACTATAGACAAGAATTTCCAGAGAACCCTGACCCAGAGCTTAAAAGTTAATGTATCTGGAAATTCCTCTGGACTATGGAAATCAAACTGAAATGATTTCAGTCCTCTGGGATCAAAGATGACCCAGGACATTCTCACGAAACTACCAAATTTTCTCAAAGGCTACAGTTTGTCATATGTTCTCATTGTATGTCCCGAATGAAAGCTAAGAATGCAAAGACAGCATGTTCCCCATTTCCTTACACCGGAGAACAGTTTTTAAACGAATCATAGAAAGTCAAACTCCTTCTCAGCCTGGATGAGTCCTCATGGAAGTGATGAGCCTGGATTCCAGAAAGCGCTGGCAAGTCTGGCACAATGTGGGGCTATGGCAGAGTCCTAGGTTCCAGACTCCAAGCCAGAGAGTGAGCTGGGTCAGATGGAGAATCAGGTCAAGTTGGGAGATTAGACGAGAGCAAGCCACCAA
>PVIU01009279.1:0-77347 GCA_004026605.1 Ondatra zibethicus
AACCTTCCCTTCTTTCCCATTCTTCGATCAATGTTCCCCTGAGCACCTCAGAAGTCCAGCCCTGCAGGAGGTCAGGAAGAGAGGGAGCCCATCCGCAACACATGGTGAGACCTCTGGTGTTTGAGTGATACTCAATGAACACCATACGTCCAGAAATCCGCGGAAAAAACAGATACCTGCCTTACCATGCTAAGCTGTGGATGGAGGCCCATAGGCACATGCCTATTTCTTTTGGACTTCTGTTTGGTTTTCCAGGCAGCTACTTGATAGTAATACCAAGAATCTCATACTTAAAAACTGTGAAACATAATCAGTACAATCCACTGCAGAACTCGGTCTTCATTTTCTCAATCAATATAAAATTTGAGACAGTCTCGCCAAATTGGCTCTAAATATCCAATTTCTTAGAATGAGATCCTGCTCCCTTCTCCCATGATTAATAGCTGTGTTTTCCACCCAGGAGATGTCTTCTCATTGGTTCCTTTCTTTTTTCCACACAGCCTGATTGAATTACTGATCTTACCAGAGAAGCTTACAGTGACTGAGACTTTCTCTGATGTTACTTTGACACCCACAGCACACTGTGACTGATACCCCATTTAGACTCACACTTTGGCCAAATGTTGGTAAGATGTTGGGAATGTTATATCTTGATTCCTAAGCAGCATGTATAACATTAACAATGTAGTGATAATTTTGACATCACATTGGAAAACTCAAGCCCTAATCCAACTTTCACATCATTTCATAGTCTTTTGTATTTCATATTAAAGTTATCATCTGTACTCTTAGGTTTGCTTTTTTTCTAGAGAGTTTCCAACTTTCATAATGTTAATATCAAGTTTTGGCTACCTTCTAGTGAGCCATTTTCCACCACATCCCCCCAATTCTTTGTCCCATTGTTTTTAGAACATCACTGCAACTCTTTTAGCCTCCTTCACCCCATCTGTAGCTCTGCCCCAGAGTTTTTCTACCTTTCTCAGTGCAGGCTATAAAGTCCCTCCAAACATTCTTCTCCAGCCTTCCCTAGAACATGCCAAACCGGGGTCACCAGCATCCCTGTTTCCGTTTTCCAGATATCACTCTTAGACACTCTACCTGCTCCTCTGCCCCTCGCTTATTCCTGTCCTCATATTTATATCTGCGCTTTTTGTTTAAAGCAATCCTATTCCATGCAGTCTTCCTAGTGGATAAATAGTATCTGACACAGTGTTTACACCTACAACTTGTAGAGTATCCCAACATAATAGTAGTATAAAAACTAGTGATTTGCATAAAATGGACAATAATATTGTGTGGACTTTTCTCGAAAGAAGGCATACAAATGTCCCAAAGAGCAAATTATTATTTCTATCAATATTAAATTTTTACACTTATCTTTTTGTGTTAATATCCTGATTCATATCGATGAACATTAGGCTCTTCTAAATTTCAAGCCACAGTCACATATTGCCCTAACCTGCTCAGAATGCCTGTGGTCAAGTTGACAAAGTACAACATAAGCTCGAGGTCCTATGTTCTAAGAGAAACTCTTACAGCACACATGGCACCAACAGCTGCTGATGCTTCCAAACCAAAACAAAAAGTTCCTGTGTACCAAGACATCTGCTCCTAGGTAAAATTACAAGAAACGTTCACTTCTGTCCATGTGACAGCTGCACATCCACCGAGACTGCAGCATTAGTTATAAGTCCTTCCTACCCTATACTGGTGCATGAGGAGACTGAGCCCACTATTGTATGGAGCCAACCCTTACTGTCCTTTTCCTAAGGTCAATACATACAGTCTACCTTATAGCCATAGTTTACGTTCTGAGTCTGTGGACATAATTAAATTTGCTTGTCTTATTAAGAGATAAATCATATTATTTAGTTAAGGATTAGATATATCACCCTTTAAATCAAAGTTAAAAACCATGGTTTTATCTGCCTTTAACAATCATTTATCTTCTCTTTTTTTCCTGTTTTCCCCTAACGGTTGTGTATAAGCTGGCAGCATAATTCCCTGTTTATTAACTGTATCAAGGTAAGTCTGGATGATAGCCATAGGTCTTGTCTATGTTTTGGTAGACATTTTAGTTTTATAAAGCATGAAATATAATCCTATAGGTCCCCTTTTACCTCATCAGTTGGGATGAACATGGGCTCGTGTACTAAGCATGTACAGAGTCTGAGCATGGTTAACAGTATATGTGTACACATTGATATGAGCTCCAAATGTAAATACATTAGAGAGCTGTGCTCCTGCTGGATGTTTGTGCATGATAGGCATTACTAGTGAACTATTGACTTGGGCAATAACAGTGATGATGAGGAGGAGAGATCAAGCCATTGCTGGACCAATGATGACAGCTACCAAGGTATGAGAGAGGTGATGAATGTTACCTGTCTGAAACTCTAAGGTCCGACCGACACAGCAGATAGGTAGGTAAGTAAGGATCCTTTAAGGAGAGTGCCATTTTTTATCTTTATTCCTCAGAATGGGTGCTCCTGAGGTGATTTCTGAAGTTTTCATGGTCACCAGAACAACATTCTATTTCTGCATTGTACTTGGGAGAACATGAGTACTAGTTAGTGTCCTTGTGTTTTGTGTGGTTTGTTGAAGGTTACTTACTTCATTATTGAAAAGTATATAATAGGAGCTGATGATATGGCTCAGTGGAGGAAGGCAGTTGCTGTAAATCTATTTACCTAAGTTTGTTCTCCAGTAACCACGTGGTGGAAAAAAAGAACTGATTCCCAAATATTGGACTCTGGCCTTTATGCGCTTGTCCTTGCATGTACACTCATAAATACAAGTGAATATATTCAATAAAAATTAAGTTTTAACTATGGTTGCATTATGCCAAGTATAACCGTGACACATATGGACTTAACATGAAATAGGATATTGAGTTGGCCTTGCTTGATAAATCCTGGCTCCTCACTGAAGGAGACAGGTTGAGGTAAATTTGTTCCTTATAAAGGCGTGACTTTTAGTCTATTTCTGTGTTTGGGGGAATAATAAAGTTTCCATTTTTTTTACTAGTGAATTAATAATTCAATCAGAAATCGAAATGGAAGTGAACAGAGGTGACTAGAGTCAGGTTGGATTGATGATGAACACAGGATGTTGTACATGTGCTTGTCTCTGGGGTCCATCCTGTAGCAGATGCGATTTCTGTGTTCACATATTTCATACTGTTATTTTAATTCCTTGAATATCTGATAAATATAGAAAACAATCAAGATAAATGTGTGAAATGTTATTCAGTTATAAACCAGAGTTTGAAGGCCAAAAAACAACCCTTAGTACACTGAAAATATGTAATCCAAAGAGAAGCAAGTAGCATATAACTGTTTTTGTATACAGAGGAAATAGTGTCAATAGCAGATAATATCTATTTTCGTGTTTAGATGGAAGTTTGTAAATACTCATTTTACAAGACAATAGTCTAAATATTTTAAAATTATGATGGCTTGCATGAATGGTTCAAATGTCAGTTAATCATAGAAGACAAAGGGAGAAATATGACTTTTTAAAACAAACAAACAAAAATAACCCTATTTTGGTTGTGTACTGTCCTTGGAGTGGACGTTTTCAAGTGTTTGTCCATGGTCAGCAGCACTGGCTTGTATCTTCGCATAGAGCCTGGGACAGATGTGAGGTTCCAGTGTTTTCACCTTTGCTGCCTTCTTGTAAGTATTTCATCATGCTCTCTTTCCCTCCCCTTCCTTTATTTCCTCTCCCTCCCCCTCCCTTCCACTCCCCTCTGTACTCAGGATGAACCATAATTAGAGGATCCTCCAAGGGTCAAGGGCTCCATTTGCACCCTGCTGAGGAGGAGAAGAGACCAGTGTGAGTTACAAGAATCTCCTTGTCTTTGTTGAGTGGTTTAGTGTAGTGTTTAAAAGTGCATGTTATAGTTAGTGATGGCTATCTGAAGACCCATGGCAGATATGGGAACTACATGAAATTGTCATTCTTAATACAAATGTGGTAACTAGTGTATATTATTAACGTGATGGATATATTAAAGAGAATCCACAGAAGGATTATTTTTGTGGGGGTCAGGATTACTAATCATAGGGTTTATAATTAATTAATAGGCAAAGTAGAAATAAATAGAAAAAGGAAGCTAATCTTGGCTTGATGATGACCACCGGTGGCATTTGAATCATACATGATGACTATGTGTCTGAAACACCAAGATCCAACACAGAAGATACATGGCAACATAAAGATCGCTAGCAGCATTGTCACTGTTTTGCTTCCTGCTTTGCTCTGTGTTACTTAGAATGGAGTCTTCCAAGGGGATCTGTTCATCTTTAATGGCTGCCAGCCCATCAGTGTCTTGGGATGATGTGAGACCTGACCAACGTTCTTGTCATGGTTTTCATGGTTTGTGGAAGGTTAGTCACTGTGTTTCTAAGATGGGAAAGGTGTTCCCACTAGGTCGAAGTATAAGAAAGAACATATATGGAGTTAGTATAAAATAGTCTATCAGATAGATTATACTTACATGTAAAAAGGAGGGTAGTTCTTGAAGGAGACATATTTATACGCACAGTGGAAAAATGAGTAGAGAAAATGGGGTCAATCTTGGATTGATGATGGCCTTGATAGCTTATGTGAGTTACAGAGAGAGATTGCATCTCTGAGGTCCATCATAAAGTTCAGTTGTCCACATTCGAGGTGGACTTGACTTCTGTCCTCATAGAGATGCATTTCCTAATGTTCTTTTAATTGGATCAGTACAAGAATCGATAAATATACAAATAGAAATAAGTAAGTGTGGTCCAACTGAAAACTACATGATGAACAAGAAGTACTTTTTAGGACAAATAAGAATCCTTCACATCTGCTTTTCAGCAAATGATGAAAGTTATAAAGCATAACATTATAAATGTCCAAATCATTGCTAAGCTTGCCAATATTTATTTAAGAGCTAATTAAATAGATATCCTCATCTTATGAATGATCACCTAGGGCTGAGTAAGTGAAAGTCAGAGGTCAATAGCAACATCTTAATTTTCTCTTTATCTCTTCTTCTTTGAATTCCTTAGACCTCTGCTGACTTGTGGACGCCTCCATGGCTGGGAGCTCTGCTGACATCATGGGCGAGGCTAGGCAGACCACTGTGAGTAATGGTCAGGATTCTTTCATTTGCTTAGCAGAGCTCAGTGTGTGACTGAAAAATCTAGTTTGGCACCAAGGATGCCCACTCCGTACCAGTGAGAGCCCCAGGAGTGAGTGAAAGCTGTAGATTAATTATGAAGAACTGAGGACAATTGTTAAGCTTAGAACAATTCCATATAGATTAGGAATCAAAAAGATTTTGTAGGGTTATTTGAATGATAGGAACTCAAGTTATTATTAGTCGATTGTTGAACTAATTAACAACAATGAAGGAGTAGTGGTTGGAAAGAAAGGAGCAGGCACGATAGACAATGGTCTCTGGTAGCACTTGAGTCTCATGGATGACGACATTTCTGGTGCTACTAAAGAAGAAACGTAATCTATCCCCTTCATTGTGAGTCTTCTTTAGAACTGTATTATGTATTCACTTTTCTCTGATGTTATAAATTCCATTCTTTTTTAATTGTAGCAATGTGAGAATCAATTAGTCTTAAAAATAAGGAGAAATAAAATGTGTTGAGCATTGTCTAATTCTCAAAATAGGAGAACCAATAAATAAATCCATATGTATAGAATACATTATGCCACCTTTAAAATATATTTTTTTGCTTATGATGATGTTAACAGTGTAAATTACAGACAATGCCCATGGTCTGAGCAAGTTTGAAAGTTTTCATTTTTTAAGAGATATTAAATATATTCTAAAAATGGTTGCCCTAATGGCCAATGGCAGGTGAAAAGCACATGTCATTACTAGGAAACCCAAAAAATAGTTAATGTTGTTTTCTTCTCTCCTCATTACTCCCCAAAATGGATATACTGTGTGATTGGAGCATCCTCCATGGCTGGAAGCTCGGCTGGCACTGCCCTGAGGAGTGTGAGCTATCGTGAGTGATCTTCCAGTGTTATTTTATTTTGAATGATTTGCTTAAGAAAATGCAGTGCCTTATATCACCAGGTGTGGTGGTACATGCCTTTAATTCCAGCATTCTAGAGACACAGGCAGGTGAATCTCTGAATAGAAGGTCAACTTGGCCTATAAAGCCAATTCTAAAATAGCCAGACCTACTCAGTAAAACCCTGACTTGAAACTTCCCTCTCAAAAGAAGAATAGTCAATATATTATTTACAAGTACATGATTACTGATGACCAACCATATCCCATTAATTGATCAGGAATTAAATCTTCTATTGATTATACATTTATGAATGCCTGAATGAATTACTATTACTATAAGATTGCTCTCAATATAGATTAGGAATATCAAGTATGTTCTTGGTGTTTTGTGAATCATAGGACTTAACATTTATTTCTAACATATCAGTGCATTGATGAAAAGGCAAGGTATTAGTCAGGGAAATAGATCATCAGCCTTGAATCAATGATGACTGCTGGTAGAATAGGAGTTGGTACGATGAATGCATTTACATATTATGAGGTTAATTACAAAGGTCCCATAGCCCAGTGTCTGTTTTATATATTTATGTTTATATTATATGGTCACACACCTAGATACCAGGAATATACAATGTAGTTCTTTTTTATCTTTGTATTTATATATTTCCTGATTGTTCAATGTGGGCATGAATAAATATATATAAACAAAAACAATGAATATAGTTATAAAAATATGTGGTAAGTTTAGAGAATCGTGAGTATGTTAGTAAAATCCAAAGAGAAAGTCACCACTCCCTCCTATGTGGTTAATGATACACAGAGAGTATGATTAAGAAAGTATTCGAATTGTTGCAATGGCTAGTTCAAAATTATTTATTTATTTTCTTAAAATAATTATTTCTTAAACTTATTATTATTTATTTTCTTTAAAAAATGAATTACTCTACGTAGTGATTGACTGAGTCCAAAAGCTACAAAGCAAGGATGAATAGTAGAGATGTCTTAATTTTGCCATATTCTGTGTGTTGTATGCCTCCGAGTGAAGGAACTCTGTGACGTGATAAAAGGATCTGCCATGGTCAAAGGCTCTACACTTTCCCAAGAAGAAGTACCTGTTGGACGTGAGCCGAAGCCAACATACTTTTCTTGGTTTGCTTAATTATCTTAGTTTGCTTAAGATAATTACTGTATTATTACAAAGTGTTTAATGTAACAGTGGCCAACAGTAGCAAGTGGCCAGTAGGGGTTGACGCAAAGTCATCTGCAAAGATAAGGCAGACATGAAACATGGAGGATAATTGATTTAAAAAAATAAAAAGCCACAGCAATGTTGCAGTAGCTCTGTATGCAATTTCAGGGCAAAAGGGCTCTTCTCCATCTTGTGCAATTCATAGAGATGACATTGGCAGTGAGCGGATGGCTTACCCAACAGCCAGGAGATGACTAGAGAAACATAGGCTGCTAGTCCTTGGTTAGTGATGAGTCTGAGAGTCATGAATGAATATATAGGTGGAATTCTCAGATCCCAAAGATTAACAGTACACTCTTTGTTTCAACTTGGAATTCTCAGACCCCAAAGATTAATAGTGCACTCTTTGTTTCAACTTCTCCTCTTGATAAGTGCCAGGGATTAGAACACAGTACATTTTATAGTTTGTGTTTATGTATTTTATTCTACTTTTATTGGGCCAGTGTGAGACATAATAAACAAATAAATTAAAAACATAAATTAAGCAATGTCAAAAAATTAAATATTTAAAAATTTAAAAATGTGATGAAGCAAAACTATCATCAGTAGATTTTGAAATCAGTGTGTATTTTGTACCTATCACCTCTTTGGCTATGGTGACACCAACAGTATAAATTATAGAAGTTTTCTACTTCTAGGCTAAGGGGGAGTTCAAAATTCTTCATTTTTCTCTCAGTGGAACATGAAATAAGTGCACTCTCAATTAATGATTGTTAAACAGTGATTGTTACTAAAAGCTGAAAAGCAATACTCAGTGGAGAGGAAAATAGCATTTTCTTTGTCATGGCTTCTGCTCTTTGTCTCTTAGAGTGGGCTAATGGCAGGAGAGTCGCTTATTCACACATGGAGGCAAAGGTAAGTATTTAGACAAAAATTCTTGTTTTTAACATGTATAGTTTTTTAAACATGTATTCAAATATAGTTATATCATGATATTATTCTATGTCATTATTTAATGGCAGAAAGTCATGTGCAGGTCAGTTTCTAATGTGGGACGTGCATGAAGCATTCCATTGGCAGGCACATGTTTGAAAAGCTGAGCAATGTGATGGCGAAGCAGAATTTTGAGAATGAGCTATAATTGATTATAGCAAGGGCAATTATCCGATGGCAAGCCTCTTGGCTTTCTGTGAGCCATACTACTTAAAAGTTGCCAATGGTGAATTAGTGAGTTAATAATTAACCAGGGTAGCAATGGAAAGAGACCAGCATTCATCCTGGCCGTGGCAGAACTCTCTATGTCATCTGAAAGATGAATGGGTAACTGTCTGGAGCTGAGGTCCATCATAGAAGAAAGACAAGTCCCACCCTCTTGAAGTTACAGTGTAGAACGAGATCAGGAAGATATAAGAGTTTCATTTTTACTTTTGTTAAAATGCTTTTTCAAGCTAATGCTACAAGTAGTTCAAGGAAAGAGCCAGTAACCAAATGGATAGATAATAATGAATAGAAATGAGCCTTACTCAACTCTAAGAATATCTTGCAAGGCAGGAAGACATTTCTATGTACTGAAAACACTGCTGTGCACCAGGTAGGGGACCAACAACAGAGTCTGTGTCTGTGGCACAGCTAATACTGTTTGTTTATACAAGAGAAATCAAATAAAAGACATCCCAAATTGTCTAAATGACTGACTAATGAAAGATCGAATACAAAACCAATGCAAATGAGGTCTCGTTCTTGCTAATGATCTTCTTTGCTCTGTCTTCCTGAAATAACACTGTTGTGCTGAGCCATTCTTCTTTGCTGAGATCTGTGGATGTGTCTATGTGCTATGTGTGTGGAGAGCCCTGGGAAGGGTGACAGTTGAAATTATTTTCTTGATTTTTCTTAAAAGTCATTCACACAAAATTAATTTTTTAAAGTGTGAATTAGAATCATTTAGAAGACACTTTGACCCAATTGTGATAATGGGCTTAATATAAAGCGTTGTTACACTGACTGATCTGTGCATGTATGCAGCATTGAGGTTAATTAAGAAGAGAGGTGGTGTTCTGGGTAGTAATTATGCAGAAGGGTGTTAGCGCTGTTCAGGGATCACAAGTTTTGATGATTTTACATTTTTTTGTTGTTGTTGTGAGCTTATTGGTACAGCTGCATTGTCAATCAAACATGTAAATCTGAATAAAGAATGCAAGGACCAGCTTGAGTCCATAGTGGTGGTGCTGTAATAGGAATGTAATCTCTCTGTTAGGGAAAAAATCCTGTAGAAAGATCTTGAAATGTATCCATGGATCTCATGTTTAGGTTGACTAGAAATGAGTCCGTGCTAATCAGCGAGCAGAATGAAATGGATTAAATATGATGGATAGCTGCACTCCAACTCCTAACTGATGTGCCAAAGGAAGAACACTGATAGAATGTGGAGGGGGTGGTAAATGGACCAGTGGACTTTGCTCTGTTTCCAAGAGTCAGTAGCAACTGATGGCTAGGGGAGACTATTACCCTGGTTTCATCGTAAATTCAGAACTCCTTTTATCATATAACAATCCCATCATTACCACGAGTGACCACAGAGTGCTCATCGTGAGTTCAGAACTCATTTTATCACACAACAATCCCATCATTACTGTGAGTGACCACGGAGTGCTCATCGTGAGTTCAGAACTCATTTTATCACACAACAATCCCATCATTACTGTGAGTGACCACGGAGTGTTCATCGTGAGTTCAGAACTCATACCATTGCTCACTAACTGCTGTCATAACTGTCACATAGCTGAGTTTGTGCCACCTTGGCAATGAGCAGTGTGCCTGTGGCTACATTAATTTTAATACTTTCTTAAGTGTGTAAAAATAGTGAGTTTATCATCTTAAAGAATAAATGACTAAGGATAAAAATCAGTTCACTAAAACAGGTGCAGAAATAACATTTCTTGAAGTAACAATTATGATTTATCCATTTTTCTCCTATTTTAAAAAATTTCAACATTTTATTAATTCTCTGAGAATTTAATATAATGCCTTTTAATTTTTTATTTTCATATATGTGTACTGTATTTTTTATCACCCCCCCATACTCACACACCTAGGCCTTATCATTTCCAAATGTCCTTTTTCTGTTCTACAGGATACTGTACCACAGCTGATCTTTTCCTAAGTATGAAGATCTCTGCCTGCACCCCCTGGGGAGAGAGAATATTATAAAATGTAGATAATGAAGTTCTCAGTTTGGGGTGTTGTCTTGTGGTTTCTATTGTGTCATTACGGAAGAAAGCTGAGGATCAGAGGGCCCTATATGGTCTGTGATGATGATAATGTTCTATGAACCCACATTAATTCAGTTTACTACAGATGAAGTACAAGAACAAAGTGGTTCTTGCTTTAATTTTTAAAAGTTGAATTGAGCACTTCTTCATGGATGGAGACTGCCCCTTAGGGAGCTAGGTTTGTAGCTGTGCAGTCTTCCAGTGTACCTGTTCACGTTAAAGTGTGAACCAATGTGCAAATGGATAGATGGTGAGAGAGGAATATATCTGAGGAAAAACTATGACCACTTTGAGCAAATGAGGTCCATCGCATGAAAGAATTAGTGGGAAACGTGCTGAGAATGAGTTCAGTAAAGTTTACAAATCTACCTTTGGAGCTCGTGAGGGCTCGTAGACATTGATTTTGTACAGAGACTGAATAAATGTCTCAAACAATAAAAATATTCATGAGGAAGGAAAATGAACCCAGTATAAGGACCAATTTTCAGGCAAGAATTATTAGTTCAGTTCTGAAATGTCTAGGTCCATTCAGTTTGAAATGCTAAAGGTTCCTTGGTATTTAATTTGTTATGGAAAAAAAAGTTGAGCAAATAGATGAAGGTTAATTAAACGAATGAGTGTGGAGCAGAGTGTGGCAGTGAAGCCGGCTCACGCTCCTCTGTGTGCTTCTCTCTGCTCGGTAGAATGGATGCACATGGACCCCTTTCATCGCCACTCAGGACAAAGGTACCAACTTTGAATGTATGTCCAATGGCAACATAGATCTGGGTGAGTAGCAGATAAAGTTTCTGTTCTTGCTTGTTCATTTTGGTACAGGGGATCACTCTGTGGACAAATGGAACCTATACACAGTAGGCTTGGACTCCATTCTGAAACAGAGAGATCACAGATACATTCTAATTGCAGCCAAAGACCATGGTCTTGTTAAGAAAGCAAAATAGAAATACCCACCAGTATTCCAGCCAGTACCTACCCTGGAACTGTATAATAAAAGGAGGATTTGATTAAGTAGGGCCATGTCGTGTGCTCTGCTAAAGAAGTCTATAGAAAAACCAATCTCCCTGTTCTGTTTGACTGTAGATTCTTTTCTTTTGACTTTCTTTTTGAAAATGGGTGACTAAATTAATAAGTAAAAATTCACACCCAGAAATTTTAAATGATTGAGCTACTCCCCTGAAAACTTTTGCCATGAAATGAGAATTATGATCAACTCTCTTTTTTCTCTTATACCCATTTAACCAAAAATATTTAATCTGTTGACTTTGTGTACAAGGGAGCCCAAAACACATGTTAAATACTCTTTCTTTTAAGCTTTTTTTTTGGCACTTTGATAAGTCTGTGGACCTGTTGTTATCATTATTTAGTAAACCAGTCTTTAAAAAGTAAATTAGAACTGGATCAATCACAGACTAGTGATTTAAAAGTTTTGTGTTAAGTACTAAGATTATAGTTCTTAGCCACTGACATCTACAAAAGGGACTTTAGCCTGTCCTGTCTTTGTTTTTATGGAACACAGTGCTTACTTTGTATATAATATGATGGGCTTTTAAATAGTCTTTCTCGACACTGATGTGAATTCATTTTCCTATCTCAGGCACCAATTCTAGTGGGCTTTTGTGTTTGCAGATTTGTTAGAAGGTTCTAATACTCCATGGTCTTTATTTTCTGATACTTAGTGTCTGAGAATGCTAAGAGAACTAGTGTAAAAGTAGTCATTTCTGCCCAGTAACTTCACTTTCATCCTTGTCAGAGCTTGTGTCAAACATGGAGCCTGATTCAGTGACTCTATGGGATTAGACAGTGCAAGCTCACCCACAATGCAACTGCGCAAAAATAAGTGTGGTCCAGAAATGCAGAGCTCTCTGCCCAGTTTCAAGTTTTGTATGCTTTATGAGAGGTGGTGTTACTATGCTGTGAGGTCTTTCACAGCTTCACCTTAGTGCCAGAAGCGCATGAAATGTTTGCTGGATGAGTAGGTAAATAAATGATGATAAAAAAAGAATGAACAGATAAAACAATGAGGGAATGAAAGATTCTTTGAGGGAAGAGAAAGGAAGGAACAAAGTCATGAAAGACAGTCAAGGATTGTGCCAAGAGCAGATTAACAGAGCACTAACTAATGACTAAGTTAAAAAGTGAATGAGTCCTTGGAAGTCTGTGAGTAGATACATAAATAAGTAGGTCAGCATGGAATGAGTGAGGGATGAAAGATGAGGCCAGTGAATGAATGAGTGAAAGGCAAACACATCAGTGAGTCAACCCAGGAGAAGTGAATGTGCAGTCATGAGAGGATCAGTCAGTCCATGAACTCCTGAGCAGATTTATGAATGGATGGATAAGTACACCTTTGTTTCTAATGAAGGAATAAGTGAAGCAGTGAGTCAGTGTTTGGCTCTGATAATGAGAAAAAAAGTCACTGTTTACCTGGACAAATGAATGAATGAATGGCTCAAGAATGTATGACTGAGTGAATCAACAAAAGGAAAAACCATTATAATAACTGTATAATAAACATGTAACTGAAAGAAATGATAAGTAAATGAAAAGGTCAATAGATAGATGAATGACCTTATCATGGTTAATGAATAAAAGAATTGATTAGGGAGCAAATTAGTCAGCAAGTATGTAATTAAAGGATAAGTAAAGTTGTAGTGAATGACTGACTGAACAAGTGAATTAGTTGATATATGAATGAGTCAGCTGCCTGGGCGTGAGGCAATGAATGAACTCACAGCTACTCTATCTGACTATTCCAAGGAGAGTGGCCACGCCCAGCTCCACGCCAGTTGTAAATACTTGAGCCAGAGCTCCCTGCTTTCTCCATCATGGGCGTTTGTTTACATGTCAGCACTAAACTAAAGAGCCTTGAGGGAACTAGGTCAAATTCTTCTCTCTATTCATAACCCCAGCCCAGCCTTGAGCCTGGTAGGCGCCCAGGAAATTATTGCTGAATGAATGAGTGAATGACTAAAAATACATGTGCTTTTGTGGAACCAGTATGGCCTGGTAGCTGCTCTTTGGAGGGGTGTGCTGTGTGTCAGATGGTTCGTGGCATCCTCCCTGCAAGACCAGATTCTCGCCAGGGCCTGGCTTCATGTGCCAGATAATGAGACAGGATACTGGCAGTTCTGACTGCCCGGGACACTGGCCCATCCTTGGGTAACTCTGGCTTGGCATGGTGGAATAGAAGCCCTGGGTCTTCCCGAAAGCTTGCCTTGCCTCTGCCAAAACAGGAGATCAGAAATAACCAAGGCTTGTTTTTATGCCTCTGCTGAGTGGGCACATGCCTTGCCTTTCCAAGCAAACCAAATTCCTCTTGTTTCTAATCATGGGACTTTGGGTTTAATGAGAAGCACCTTCCCACAGTTAGCCTCAGCTACAGGAGGACAATGATACCTTCTTGAGGGGTTTATACCTTCCACAGGAGCTTACTGTAGGGTAGTTAGTGATACTTCATAAATTTCCTGTGTGTAGCTTCACACCTGGGAGGGAAGAGATACCCTTACAAAATTAAAAAAAAATGTTCGGGTTATATTTATTTGATCCTTTGAGTTGTGTTTGTCTAAAGCTTTGCTTATGTTACCCAAGATCCTCATAGCCTAGAAGACTGGAAAGGTCAACCAAGTTCTAAGAGGGTTAGCAAATGAAGCAAGCCTGTTGAGTAAAGGCACAACATGCCCTTCTACCAGAGAACAGATGGTTTAAAAAGTGTGTTGGCAGCACTTTTATTCTATGTGGGACACTTGCCTAAGGACACCACCATCCATGGTCCTTCCTTATCTTCCCTCTCTCCATTTTTCTTCCCACCTCTCTTTGAACTGGTTTGTGTCTGGCAACACCATATGTTTGACTCTGGCTGTTCTTCCTTTCTTTCCATGGTGGTTCCTGACCCTGGACTTTAGCCCTCATTCCCAATTCTGCATCCTCTCTTTGGACTCAGTGATTAAATATGGGATATGGTTCATCAATGAGGATTTGGTAATAAATAGTTCACCCTATCCATCCTACTTCAGACCAACTCAGGTAATCCCCCCTTCCTAATTTTTCACTTCTGAGTCTCAAATCACCACCTTCACCCTCACCATCACCTCTACAACTATCATGACCATCTCACCACTACCGACAATGTGGTCAACTCCAGTAGCACCAACACTACCATTATGAACACAATCTCCGCTACCACTATGACCATCACTGTCAGCAGCAATAGTGGTACTACCAGTACAACCATCAAGATCATTGTCATTACCATGATCACTACACCACCACCATCACCACCATACCGTCCCTACCACCACCACCATCACCACCAACACAGCAGTAACACTGTACCACCACCACCATCATTACTGTGGCCACTGCCAATGACAGTGAGACTTCTCACTCATCTTGCCCTGAGATGCATCACCCATGTTCTGGCCTTGACTTTGACACATATTCAGACACCAACTTGGCTATGCATGACTGGTTGGGTGTGCACCACTCTAAGCAGACCCTGACAGCCCTGGCTGAGGGACATGATGGCACCTGGCTTCCCCTGCCCGGGACAGAACTTGGTACAGAGCTCAAACATGGAGACTTCTGAGGAAAGGGAAAGATTAATGAGGACAAAGCACATAGTTGTCTGCCCATCCTGAGTTCAGAGGATGTGCCTAACTCAGGTTCTGTATCCCCCAAACAGAGATAGTCCCTGTTCACTGCCAGGGCCTGCCCTCCTCCTCCAGATCCACTCTGCCTTTGCCTGTGCCTTGTTAGATGTGTAACCCTAATCCTTGAAATTGCCTGGCATGAATTTTATTCCCTGCTTAAATAAATCTCACTCCCCCACGAAGTTTGGACAGGATGCGGGCAATCAGACTACGGCTTGGAACCCAAATATTTTGCCAAAAGCCTCTTTCAAAATTTGAAGCCCCATGGTCACAGGCCAGAGCTGAGTCTAACTTGGGAGAATGTATGTGCTATGTCCCCTCCCAAAGACAGGGAGTGAAGGCTGAAGCAAATCCTCCTGTCATGGAGCCCATGGACAAAAGCCCTGGGGTTTAGTTTTGCTTCTCTGATGGAACTGGGGAGAGACTTGTCTCCTCCCTAGCTCTTCTTACAAGCTTCCGGCCAAAGCCTCAGTCTCCCCCACCGGCAATGAGCTTGAGCCTAAAAAACGCTAAGAGCTCATGGGTGTGGATGGCTGTGGAATTCTGGCCCAGGCTGAGTGTAGTGTAGGGTGGGACCAGTATGAACTGCAGCCCAAGGCCTCACTGTTCTAAAGGTGGGTAGGAGACCACCCTTAGAAAAGGTGTTTTCTTTCCTCACCCAGGGAGGTGCCCTTGTGTGTCCTTGGAGAAGTCCCAGAACTCAGCTCTAAGGTACAAGCTGGTTTCCTTTCGCTGTTCTGCTCAAGCCTCTATGTGCGTGCCGCGGTGAACCTGTGGTCATGTGTGTCTCCTACCCCATGTCATGTGGGCCTGCTCTGCCTGGCAGACTGCCGGAAGTAGTCCGCCAGATAGAAGGCATGTTTTTCTAGCTCTTGAAAGTCTTCAAGGCCCATCTGTGTCTGCACATGTAAGAAAGTCTCTACCTCCAGATGGAGTGAATGTGCTGACCCCTTTGCCTAGCTCCTGCAGGCTGCCCCCCAAGCTCCCAGGATGACTCAGCGTTTTTCTTTGGCTTTTATAAAGGGAGACATTGATTCCCTTCATTAGAGACTTCAGCTGTGCTTGTGACTGCCTACCTTGCCTCAGTTTTCCCACATGTAACAGGGACACCATGGTGACATGAGTTCTCCCTCATAAGCTAAGGGTCATGTCTCCTGGCCTAGACTTAGGTGCATACTTCCTCCCTCCCCCGATCCTTCGAGGCCCTCCTGTATATACTTGCTCTTAATTTTGGGTCCAGTTGATGATATTTTATTTTCCCTTACACTCACACATTCCCCCACCATTACTTTTCTGACTATTTAGAAGTCATCCTTGTCCCTTACCAGAGCCCATCTCAGCATAGTACAGTGTCAGCAGCAGCTCTCTGCCAGCTCTCAGGCTCCCTGCTATCAATTGTCCCTTTCCCTCGGCTGCATTGGGTCTATTTGAGCTCCTGCTTCATTTAGTGATGGATCTACCTACGATGATCTCTGAGGATCCCAAAGCCACAGGTCAGACCTCACACTTGTTTAAAAAAAAAAAACATAATGAACAATTGTTTCTTTCTTAGAGAATTCCCTGCTATTACCCCACTGTCTAGGCCCACTCTTCTTTCATGCCTAACCTTATTCTACATGGCCCTCTGGATAGTTCCTCCAAAGAATCCTACCGTGCTATATACACTGTGCATCCACATATTAAATACCTCAGCGAACCCTGCCACTCTTTATTCAGCTGTGGATGCTCATCAGACATAGAGATGGCACATTAGGTGTGCACGGAAGGATCAATTCCTAGAGATCATAGTGTGGCCTTTGAAGTCACATGGTCATGCAAAGGGCCTGCTCGGGAAGTCTGTTCAGATGCCTTCTCATTGCAGGGCTTCCGGCTTCACTTAGGGCTCTTCCTGCATTCAACCTTTTCTTGCGAACTTGGCTGTGTCAAGTCACACGAAAGGACCAGCCAGGTGCCATGTTGGCAGGGAAATGAGGCTACTCTGGATGGGCCAGTTCTCAGGGGTACAACTGGGTGGAATAGCGATTTATGAGGCAGAAAGGAGGGAGGGATTTGGCCAGACTCTACCCTTTCCCTGCAGATGGGGGAGGGGGTAAATGCAGCCACTTGTGACAGACCAGTGGCCTACATGGGTACATGCCCCCCTCAAGAAGAAAACAAAGGCTCAGATGCACAGAGGGAACCCAGCTCTATGCATACCTCCCCATAGCCACCTTCTGAGGTAGTCATCTTGTTTGGGGCCTGGATATTCCTGTATTTACTCAGAGCCTCACTCTTTCTACAAACTTCCATCCCATTTGTATTGTAACATATTTTATGATTTGCTCATTGGGATAACAGAGCTTAGGTTACTCCCAGTTTAGTGACCATTCCGAAAATCATTCAAAGAAGCATCTGGGACATCCTTCCTGCCAGTAGCTGATCCAGATAGCATTTTTCTAAAGACATGGCACACATAGATCACAACCCAGGAGCAGGGTTCTCTTTTCTTTATTTTGTGTAGAATCAGAACCGTCCTGTAGCCCACTCTGCCTCTGAGCTCACCTCACCCCAAAACTTGGTCATTGATTCTCACCAGCTCCTCCATGCTTCCTTCTGTGACTGTGAGGGCAGAGTCAGTGGGTACCCACCTGTCATTAACAGTAGCCCATTCTTTTTCCCCTAGCAGTGAGAGCCATGGCGCTTAGCTCTTGGGCCACGAGTGATGTGGTGAGAACTATTGTGCTCCCAGCATCCATGCATGCTGCTGGGACTTCGGTTCCCAGATGTAAGAGCCTATGGAAAGCACCCACGGTGGTCAGCAAGCAGATGGGACAGTGACCTCTTAGGAAGCAGTAGACTCTGCAGACATGTCACGGTTAGTATTCTCACTGTGGGGTGAAAAATGACCATTATTTGAATTCCTAAAACCTTAAATGAAGGCAATATAGACCAAGGTTGACTAATGCCATCCACAGTACCCACCAGTACACTTCTGTTTGCCTGAGTTCAAGGAAGATAAGTGGTAATGGTGGCAATAAGTCAGCTGACTAACCCAGAGTACAGGGCGTAGTTGGCCAGCCCTGCCCACAGGCCTGGGCTCTTCATCTCTATTCATACTTCCTTCCTCTCCTGCACCAAGTCTCACCCAGGCTGTGTTCTAAGCATCCCTCCATCCCCTGAGTCTCGCTTCCTTTTGAGCTACATACACAAGGTCCCAATTCCTGGATGATATTCTTCCTACTTGCTAACCTGTCTGCCAGCTGCCCCATGTCCTACAGCAATAAGTACTCCGTGGAAATCCTCCTGCCTTCCCCACTTGCCCTTCTACTTGTGCTCCAATCTCCTGGTCACAGGAAGACCCATCATTCCCACTCACATCTCCTGTCTCCATTCCCTGAGTTAGCCTTGGAGCTCTCTTGTATACTCATAAGAACAGCCTGGACCCAGTTCCCCTTTCTCAAAGTCTCCTTTCTCAGAATGGGCAGAGATCCTCTGGGTCTGCTGAGCAGATAGGTTTGGGAATATGCTCTATTGGGTTTTGTTTTGTAATGCGCCCACTTTGTCTTGGAAGGTCCCCTGACACAGAACCTTTAGAGGATCGCCTGTTCCAGCTTCCTGTGAGGCCAAATGCCAGGGCCAAAGTGCCAGTCTTCCTGGGTAAGCTCTGCTTTTTCTGGTTACTCTCAATGCTGTGTGTCAGGGATTGATCTGGTGGCTGCTTAGATTGTAAGCACTGAAAGATGAGATTTCCAATTGAGCTGAGTGTCTGTACAGCCTGTGGGGAGGCCAGGTACACTGGCTCCTCCCAGAGTGTAAGCTGCCCTTGGCAGTGGCTTCTTTGAGTGGAGGGCAGAAATGGCCAGACAAGTCACCCACTTCCACATCTCTGGTCACCACAGATGACTCAATACTAGGATCCTTCCTGTCAGCTTGAGCTGGGGCTCGGGATAACTTCTGTTCCCTTGCCTGTAGTATTTTATGCAAACAAGCCAGGTGTCATGGTATGCACCTATGGTCCCAGCTCTGGAGAGCCCAAGGCAGGAGGATTGTGGGTTTCCAGCCAGCCTGGTCTTCAGACAGTTGCATTTTATAACTACAGCCTACCAAGGGGAAATACAAAAGCAGGAACCATGTGTGACTCTCCTCTAAAACATACTAAGCTAAGAAATTACATTTATCATATGATATTTAAATATATCTAATATTTTCTCATTAATAAAAGAAGTTCCTGTTCATTGGAAAAACATGGAAAGTGTTGGGGGAGGAACAATATTTTTATAGACCCACCACTCAAAGATAACCACTGCCAACATTTGGCTGACATTGTTTGGTTTTAGTTTTTCCTATGCAGTGTGTGTGTGTGTGTGTGTGTGCGTGTGTGTATGTGTTTAACTGAGCTCATCATTGCTATTTTTTTCTCATCTGCTTATGTATCCTAAACTCTGCCCCGTGCCATTCAGTAATTTCTCATCTTTAGTTTTTTTAATGGTCACGTAGGAGTCTAGCCAGTGACTATAATTGACGTAATTGGCCCGTGTGCGTCCATCTGCAAATAGATGCAAAGCATAACCCGGCATACGTTGGCAGGCTTCTCTCTGTGCTATCCTTTTGCAGCTCTGACCAGTATCTTCCTGTTCTTTGTACAAGAGAATGGCTCTGTCAGGAGGCTTGAGCACGTGGCCAAATTACCCTCTGCAAACTTTTGCCCGTTACATTTTCAGAATTAGTTTGAGAAAGTGCCTGCTGCTCTGGGAATTATCAGAGTTTTTAACCTTTGCCAATTTGTCAAAACATGACATTTCACCATTTCCATCCCCACAGCTTTTATCGCAGTGGCACAGAACACTTTCCGCCCTCTTTGTGGGGTGTTTGTATCTGAATTGCCAGCTCAGGCTCCTTGCACTTTTCATTATTCCTTTAGTTTTTGTGTTTTTTTGTCAAACTCATGCATACACATCATTTTAAGAGCCAGATCCTTCTACAAGATTGTCAAGGAAGCATCAGCCTTCCCACCCTCCCGGCTCCACCCGAATATTATGCGTTACCTGTAACTACTTTAACTGATTCTCTTGACATTTACATCCATAATGCTAAGTAACATTCTTGTTTTTCTACTTCTTGATTTTCTTTGTGTGTGTGATTTTTTTTAAGCTTAAGCATCATTTTGATTGTTCTATTGTTGAAGACAAGCCTTTAGCCCTCTTTGCCTACGCCCTTGTCTTTACCCCGCACACACACCCCTGTACTATCCTTCCAGTAGATTATTTAGAAATGTTGTTTTGATCAATATTCAAGAGTTTACAGCCATCTAAGAGTGTGAACATGCTCACAAAGCTGAACAATGTATTCTGAGTATTTATCTCCTCCTTTCTTCTGGAGAGAGAGAAAGAAGGAGCGGGAAAAGGAGAGAGAGTGTGTCTTTCTCATCGGTTGTTCAGTTTTGTCTTTGTTTGTTTTAAGTGTGGCTCAGGATAGTACTTAAGTTGTTTAGGATCTATGCATATCATGCTGGAGTTTCATTTGAGTCAGCTTTCTTATCTTCTCATGGGCTAACTCTAAAATGCCACCCTCTAGATTTTCCCATCTTCGCCTCCTGGGGATAGGTTCCTTTGTTTTTTCTCCCTAGATGGACCCCTGGTTATTATAAACACCATATTATCTGTTTGGGGGGTACTTTCTGTTTTGCTAGAGTTTCAAGAGAAATGGTTCATGGGAAGTAAACTTTTGGAGACCTTTCACATTTGAATAGGAAAATGTCTGCATTGAAACTGGTATAAAGCAGTTGGGTATAAAATTCTAAGTTATAGACTTTTCCCCTTCAATTTTCAGAGATACACAGACTTAGAAATGGGAAAACAATGACAAAGAAAAGAGCTTAGAAATTCTGGGGATACGAAAATGAGGGAGAGAGACCCTACCAATAAAATGGATGCAAAGCCTTGTCTGCTAGCCTGTTGAGAAGCCTTAAGCCCTTACTATTCTTCAATCCAGCAGGAATTTGTAGGATTTTTGTGTTTTCTCTCCTTGTCTGAGAATTTCATTGCTTCTATGTTGATTTGGATTTATGCTCATCCATTTTCACTCTTTTGATCCAAAAACTATTTTGGATTTATAAACCAATTTTTCTCTCTTTTTCCTCTCTGCTGAGTACCTCAGACTGATTCTATAATATTGCTAAGTCTTCCCTTCAATTTTGCATTCTTAATTTCCTGTCATACGCTACCAGCTTTTCCTCCTGCCTCTCCCCCTTTTCTCACTTTTCATTCAATTTTGTTCATGGAGCCTTTTATTTAAAAAATTGTGGGGCTAAAGAGATGGATCAGCAGTTAAGAGCTTGCACTTCTCTTACAGAGGACCAAGGTTTGGTTCCCAGCACCCATGCTGAGCAGCTAACAACCAACTCTACCTCCAGCAATAGAGGATATGATACCCTTTTCTGGCCTTGGTTGCACCTGCACATGGGATGGAATATACACACACACATACATGTGCACATGCACACACACACACACGCACATACACGCACATGCACATGCACACACACACACACACACGCACATGCACATGCACACACACACACACACACGCACATGCACATGCACACAGTTCCCCCCCCACATAAATATTAAAATAACTCTTAAAAAGTGTTAGGTTATATAGAATGATAGAATTAATTTTTTCCCTTATAATTTCTTCATTTTTATTTTTGGATAGAAAAGTATTTTCCAAATAAAACTTATATAAACAACCTGGTTTTTTTCTAGGATTTCTATAATTTTATATTTTATATTTTAGTGTTTAGCCCATTAAATCATCATGGAAAATATCCAATTTCAACATTTATTGCCTTGCTTATCATTTTTAAACATGCGTGTGAGTGCTTTGGCTGCATGTGTCTGTGCACTATGTGTGTGCAGTGCTGATGGTGACCAGAGAGGGTGTTGGTTCCCCTGGAACTAGAGTTAAAGGTGGTTGTGAACCCTCATGTGATAACCAAACCTGGATCTTCTGCAAGACCAGCAAATGTTCTCAATTGAGTCATGTCTCTAGCCCCCATATGTACCTCTATAGCTTTGATTCTTGTGTTGACTTTCACTAGTTCCCTTGGCTTATTAAAATTTTAGACCAGCTGGACTTGGTATTCATGTATTAATGCTACATTGAATCACTGTTCACTGGTAATAATCTTTCTTCATTCATTTTCTCTTTGAAATTTTTTTCTTGTTAGTCTCATTTGTTTATTCTTTCAGGTGGATTTTAGTGATACTTTGAAGTTTACAGCATAGTAGATTTTCTGTGGAATTTTATAAAGTTGTCCATTGAAGGTGGGCATGGTGATACATGTCTGTAATCCCAGCAATTGGGAGAATGAGCCAGAAGGATTATGAGTTCAAGGCCAGAATGGCTACATAGGGAAACCCAATCTGAAAAATGAATGAACAACAAAACAATAAAAACTCTTTGCATGCTATTTTACAGTTTTAAATGTATATATAAATTAGTTGTCAAATTTGGCGTATTTGCAATTCGTGAGCAAGATTATTTCAAAGAATTGTGTTATCTCTGTTGTGTATCTGGCCCCTTTTCTTCATATTTTTGAACTCCTTGTCAGTGGTATGTTGGGAACTTTTATATATTTCTTACTCCTATCTGTATCATTGAATTACTTTGTTTATTCTACAAGCTTTTCATTGAATGATTTTAAATCTCTAGGTAGAGCCACTTGTTTTTCCATAAACTTTATAGTTTATCTCTTCCATGTTGTCTTGCTGATGACTTTTTCTTATCTTATTGCATTGGCTACAGATTCTAAGACAAACTGTTAGTAATAGTAATCTGCCTTCTGTTCATTGTCAGGTACAATTACAAAGTATTTTTCAGACTAGACTTTTCTTTCTTTCTTTCTTTCTTTTTTTCCTTATGCTGTATTCCTAGTTCATAGATGATCCAGAAATGGATTTAGAATTTTCCGAAATGCTTTTTTATGTCTGAGAGATATTTGTGTTGTTTCCCTCTGTCAGTACAATGAATGATAATAATGTTTCATAACTGTGAAGCACTTTTGGGTCAAATTCTACTTGATTGTGGTATGCTGTCCTTTTAATAAGATTTTCTTTGCAAGTGTTTAATTTGGGATCTCTCAAATGTGTTTGTTGCCAGCTTCCAGTGTCAAAGTTATGTTGGCTTTGTAAAACAAATCAGGTGTCACGTCATCTTTTTCTATATTCTGTACCATACATACAGCATTTGAATGGATAGTTCAATGAAAACTTAAAGTCTTTTGCAATGCTTTCTGTTTCTTTTGTATTTACTGGAGTCCTTAACTTTCTGTATCTTTAAAAGTTCTGCCTCTTTTCTGATATATCACAGTAGTTAAGCCTTGAGGTATATTGAGCTTACGTTCTTTCTCAGGGAGTTCTTGCGAACACTGTCTCCTTCCTATGCTTAGTTTCCTCCTTTGTCAAGTGGTTAAAATGAGAGCCTAAAAAGGGCTGCTGAGAAGATAAAGAGATAAAGAATGTGGTCATGTGTCTGACACAGTGAGCACTCAATGCCCTTTAGGTGTTGCTAATCCCAGGAGATAATTCATTCTGAGATTTAAAATTTTTATTAGTATAGAATCACAAGTAATGTTATGTTATAATGAGTTTTATATTTCTATGATTGTATCACCTTCTCTTTATTTCATATATGCATACTTTATCTCTTTAATATATGATCTAAAGAAATGTCTGTACTTTTTCCTTCAAAAAGTCAGTTCTTGGAATAATTTTTCTCAGTTCAATGTTTTGTGAGAGTGTGTTCACTGATACCTGCCTTTATCTTACTGGTCCTACCTTCCACTTCCCTCAAGCTTGTTCAGTCTGTCTGTGTATCCCCAACTGTTGCTCTTCTTTGATTACTGAACTATTTCATGGTATGAATTTGCCTCTCATTGCAACTTTGACTTCATGTCCTATGCTTCAATATGTAGTCTTCTCAATAATTTGAACATTTGTAATTATGATTTCTTTTGTTCTTAGATGATTATCTGAAATGTGAAATTAGAGCTCCCTCTAAAACTCACTTCTGCTTTATTTGGGTTGTGTGTTGTCCTTGATGCTTTCCCTTCAAATGTGATAATATTTTATTGTGGCTAGAGAATGCACACATAAATTCTATTCTGGGGAAATTTGTTGATACCTTTTTAAGCAAACCATAATCAACTTTGTAAATGTCTCATGGGCTCTTAAAGCAAGATGTATTACTTGTTTATAGGACATAGGTTTTGATGTAAAGAAATTTAATCTTGTTAGTTTCATTTGTTTCTTTTGGATTTTCTTAGAAAAGATTTGAATTTTATAGATAACCAGAGTTTAAATCTTATTCTCAGAGTTTGCAATATCTTTCTATTATATTGCTTAGCACTTGGGGCAGGAAAACCCAATATTTATGAAATGAACATCTTTTATTTCTCAGTTTCTGTTAAATATGATGTTGGTTCTGGATTTGAGGATTTGGTCTTTTTGTTTTTGTTTTTGCTGGGCTGATGTTCTTAGAACTGAGAAGTTTGAAAACTGTTTTCTATAATTTTGTTCTCCGTAATTTGATGTCGTATGTTTCCTTGTGTGATGTTCGTGAGTGCCAGGCCCCTTTCATGGATTGCCCCCTCCATTTTTAACAGGTGTTCTCCTTGCAACCTGACATGGGATTACAGAATTACAGTTTTCTTTTGTTGTTTCATTTCCACGTTAGGTGACCTTTTTCATACAATTGCTTCTGGAAACATCTCACAAAGGCAACATGCTCTTTGAACTGAAGGCTTGTTCTTCAGGAACCCACCAAAGTAGTCTCTCTTGTCCCATGGTGCCTCTTCATTCTGCTCTTCAACCACACAATTAACCGCCTCAACTGAACATGAAAGACTGGCTGCTGTGAGCCTGTCCAGTGACTTCCATATTCATCGACTTCACATTTTTTGCACAATTAGGGTTCTCACCAACTATCAGCCAATTTATTTTCCATTTTCATTTATTTGTAGCAAAAACAAAAGCAAAATATTATTAAGTAACATTTTAAAAGGGCTGCTAAAAACTTTCTTTGGACCAAATGTTACCCTGTGGCCCAATCACTGAAAGAGACCAAGTTAAAGCTATCCCATTTTGGTTGGAGGTGGGCATATCCCTGAGGGCTGAGTGCTGGGCACATTTATCACAGTGTAATGGGGTGTGTGTGTGGGGGGTCAGCCCCTCAATGCTCTTGGAAAACTGCTGCAATTAACTATTTCATCAACTGCACTAGCAAATTGAACCCATTGCTGTGTATGGCAAACCAGGGTGCCATTGGAAGAGACTGACTTCTGGCTGTCAGATGCTAACTAAATTGCCTGATGTTTGAGATGCATGCTGCGTGGGCCGCCTCAGAGTTGAATGCAGGAAAATTGAGGCCTTCCTATTTTTCTGGGCCATCTCTTGGCTTTGCAATTTTTCAGGTTTATTTATAATCTATCTTAAATTGACAACATATAGTTTGGATTTGAGGCTTTTGACCCAAAGTGAAAATCCTTTCTCTTGGAGGGTGTATAACTCCATTTACATTTTCCCTTGATTGTCATGTTTGAGCTTTAAAAAAAAATGATGCTTTATTTCTTTTGTCCTCTTTCCCTCTGCTATCTTTTGTTATACCGCCAAAACTACATTTTTCTTTTCTTTTGCTCTGCTGATCCAGAAAGCGCTCAGCCAGCTTCCAGCATCTATGTGGGCTTAGAGTTCAGCATCTTCAAAACCATACTTGTCCCTAGTAACACATAGTCTGCCTGATTTGTTCCTCTGAGGAGTGATTAGTAGCTAGGTGACACCCCTTTCACATCTCCCCAGTGACAGGGTCCTATGGGGTCTACGCTGGTTTCTCCACTTGCCTTTCTTCAGCCCCATGCCCTGCTTATTTGGGAGATGTGAATGTCCCACCTTGCTTACTGTGGCTTGGCCCTACTACAGGGGCGGGATCTCCTTCTTGTTTCTAGATTGTAGATACTATGGCCCTCCAGCTGTACCCTGGTATGCTTCCTGATTTCTTTCTATGTGGCGTGGTGCCATCCCGCCCATTTCTCCCTCGTCTACACTGTATGCTGCTATAAGGTGGGAACACTGAGCCAGCCTAGCACAGGTTAGACCTGTGCACTCACTAGTTGAGAGTCTGCAGGAACACATGGTCCACATATGAGAATAGCTCAACCAGTGATCAAGTGTGAGAGTGGATTGTTAAGGGAAGGGAGTACCTGGGGGAACGGAGACTCTCGAGAAGACCAGAAGAGGAGAGACTGAGCCTGGGGAGGCAAGAGAAGCCAGGCTGGATGGAGATGTCCAGAGCCAACGTGAATACAAGATACAGTGTTATGAGCAGGGTGGTGGGATGTCAGCTCTGCAGTTACCCTGGGAGCAAATGAAACTGGGAGGACAAGGACACCCTCAGAATTTGGCTCTGTCATTTGTAGTTGGCTCTTTCGTTGGTATTACACTGTGGCATGTGTGCCCTGTGCCTGGCACAAGGGATGCTGATTTAAGGACCATATATCTCCTTCTTGCACCAGAGAAGTCCCTAAAGTAAGGAGAAGAGATGCCAGTGACTTGCCTTCCAATGCCCCCTGAACAGGGATTTTCCACTTCAGTTCCATCCCATATTTTCCCTTCCCTTGGTCCTTCCTTAGCATCCAATGGCATAGGCTCTGAGCCTGCACCCCACCCCACCCATCTCTTCTAGAACCTAATACACCATCCTCTACTTCTCTATTCTGGAGTTAACCACCCATTCACCTCTTACAATGTTCTAGCAAGTGCCTTCGCACTTAGACATCTTGCCAACCTGCTACAGTTCCCTTCCCTCTTGGCAGCTTTGCAGAGCCCATGTGTCCGTGGCTCCATGCCCACCAATCCTACTAATTGGACCCCTGTGCATAGGGGCAGCCTGGTAACTCTTTTCTGAACACTCACCTGTGTGTCAGGCTTCACCCGCTGAGAAGTCAATCCCAACCTGACGCTCCGACTGCTTAGTGCCACAGCTCAGCATGATGCCCTCTACCAGCCTTGTGCCAAAAATTCGTGTGTGCAGTGGGGGGGGGTTGGCTCATGGACACTAACTTACTGCCTGCCATTCCACACCTATATTGGGGTACTGCAAACTTCTCTCTGGCTTTTCTTCATGTGATCCAAAGCCTGTTCTCTCTGTTCCATCCCTGTGACTTCTTGGCTGCCTGGGTTTCATTTTCCTTCTTAAGGTCTTGCTCTCTGTACCTGTCCTTGATACCAGTAAACATGAAACTCACTATGGCCTTTCTCAACTGGTAATATCTTCCCTTTGTTCTGAAGGTAAAGTCCAAGGTTTTTCACCTTTGTTACAAAGCTTTGTATGACCTGTGCTCCATTAGGGTGGCTTCTGATCCCACCTACCCCATCCCCATCCCAGAAATACTCTAAGTTCCCATGCTCAACCCACTAGCCCCGTGCTCTACTCTCTTCTTGTCACTCCACTCAGGACTCTGCTTCCTCCTTACACTGCCTACTCTCATCTCTTCTTCCTCCCCGAATCCTTTCACCCTTCCTCTGCTGCTCAAAACTTGGAAGAAGTTTCCCAGATCTTGTTGAATGCTCTGCCCCTTTGTAACTCTTCAGCCTTTGCCTCTTGAAATTCACATTCTGTAGAATTCATGTTCATGTGGGTTTTCCCTGCTAATCTGGAGTCTGCAGGAAGGCAGAGTGCCATGACTTTTTGCCCTGACTACATACCCTATAGGTGTTTCGTATTCAAGGCAGAACAAAATGGAAAGTTATTGGGTGAAGAAGAGGCATAGATGTATGGCAATAGGATGACCTGGGGGATGCTAAGCAGGCATTTGATGGGATCATGCAGAGCTCTTGGAAAGGCTCTGGAGATGTTGGATTTGAGAATGATATAAGCAGCGATAGTCTGGCCAGTGTTGAAGAGTGGACTGACCAAAGGACCACATGGCATAGAGAATTGTCTCACCCATTTGGGAGCAGGGAAGAAAGCGAAGCCCTGAGTACCATTCTAAAGATTTGAGCATTTACAGCAGGGCTGTGGCCCAGTGCACACTGACCTCCAAGTCTTTGATGGATGGTCCTCAAGCACATTCTGTAGTCAAGCACAGGAAGCTAGTTGGCCTTCTCTGGAGAAGATCATGATTCATAGTTTTATACACATTATGGTGGAGGGACTATATAAACAGAGGTACCTTCAGAGGTACTAGGGGCTGGTGAAGTCCTGGGCCTTTGAGCCCCGAGTTTGTGTTTACATGGCAAGGATGACCACAGTGTGGGTGGGCCTGGCAGGTAGCACTTAGAAGTCTTTCACACAGTGATCTGTGCCCTTATGATGTCTCTTTTGGTCAAGATGAGCTGACCATTAATTAGCTTTTGTTTGAGCAAAGGCTAAGCTCATAAAGTTCAAACTATTGTTAGCATAGCAGTTCACCTTTCCCAGTTGGCATGGCTGTTGTAGGATTTGCTACCTCAGGAGAGATGGAGCCTCTCCTTCAGCACCACTCGACCAGTCAAGGATGGTGTGTTACTCACCACACCTGCTTCCCACTGCCAAATCAGTCCTCAGAAAAGCTTTCTGGAAGTGACGTCAGCTTCAGGGACGAGGCCCAGGTTTCTAGGGGTCAACACCATTCCATGGTTCCTGAAGAGATGGTAGACTATGGAACGTAGGCGTTATGTTTTTGACCTATGTAACATGGTCCACTAACTCTCAGTATCCAATCCATCCTCGGAGGGCACCCCGGAGGTGTTACCAACATCGAGGAAGAGAATCGGTTCATCCTCACACCGCTCCGTGTGATTTCTGTTGTTATGGCTGATATCTGACCTGCAGCAAGACCACCATCTTCTGAGCACTCAGTGAGCCTTCTGGGGGAACTCTTGGTACCTTCAGTCATAGTACTCGAAGACATGGTTTTCCATGTGACAGATGCATGAGGTGTCTGTGGGACATCTCCCAGTCAGCCAGTTCTGGAGGCTTCATGGAGACAATTCTCCCCCAAGGGTGATCTACCTACCTGCTCTGAGTCTTGCAGAGATGCTCCCTGTTCCCGGTGAAGTTACCATTTTGCACTAATGTGCAAAACTCTTCTCAAGTTTAAGTTCGGCATCAGTGGGATTTTTAGTGGCAGTACCAAGTATGGAGATGAAACAGTGGTTTTGAGTTTACAGAGGTAGTTGACCCAAATAATACTTTTTCCCCACTAAACCTCAGAGGGCCTCCTGGAACTGCCTTTGATTGGAACAGATGTGCCATTTTCCTTTTCTTATGGTTATGAATGGGTTTCACAAGAAGATAGGACAGGGCCTCAAAAGCCCTCATACATTTGCTTGGCCTGCTTTAACTTAACTAAGTTATCTTTTTGGTTGCATACAGGCCAATTGGCTTTCCTAATTTTGCACCCCTCCCCCACACCCACATTAGCCCCCCTGCATGCCCTTACCCCCATTATGTCCAACTGCCCATCCCTTTAGCACACAGTGGGCATTTAAACTGCAATAAGGCCCACAGCATTATTTGTCTACAGCTTCTATGGGCTTTTTGGAAGAGTTGCCCTTTTCAGGGATGAATTGCTGGTGTCAATCCTGACATGAAGACGAGACTCCTGGCTTGTGTGTGCCTGCCGCATGATGCATGCATTGTGCCTGCCGCATGATGCATGCATTGTGCCCAACCAGACTCGACATTCCACCAGCTCAATGGCCCTGAGGGCTTTCTGGACGTGCCCTCAGCCTTTGTCCTCGGCGTCTCTGTGTGGTACTTGGAGAGATAGTAGACCGTATAGCGTACGCTTTATCTGTGACGTATGTAACACGGTCCACTAACCCTCAGTATCAAATCCATCCCCGAGGCTCCTGGAGAGGACGCTGTCTTCGGGGAGATGCCACTAGACTCATCATCGGGGCTTCTCCATGACACTGGAAGAGATGGTTTTCATATGGCATGTTTTCTTTGCTGCATGATGGGAAATGACATAATCTCCCTCTTCCTCTGTCAAGCTCTGCCTTGGGAACTCTTGCCACCTCTGGGGAGGACATCATAATGCTTGCTGGGATCAGTGCTATTCATGACCTCAGTGACATGGGTGTCTAGGCAACTCTTGGTTAGTAGACTCCATGATCTACTTCTCAACACCAGCCCTGAAGAGGTGTCCTGAGGCAACCTGGCAGACACGAGCCTTCTTACAGCTGTCCTGCCATCAAGCGGTACTTGAAGAAGTGGTTTACCGTCCCACATACATTTTGAATATGTACGTGGGACGGTAAACCACTTCTTGGTACCCAGCCCAGCCATCCAGTCCACACCATCCTGGAGCGAGCCTGAAGTGAGAGAAGAAGCCCTGTTGTGGCTCGCTCCCCACATCGGGCTGCTTGGCCAAACATCTCTGCTTTTTGCTGTTCTTTTTTTTTTTTTTTTTTTTTTTTGCAACACAGTGTTGCTCTCAGCTTCAGGGCAGACTTTAAGGTTTCTTCAGGAAAACAACAACATCCAGGAAGGTGTCCCACATCCCACCTGGGCATTCCCCTCCCTCCACAAGACTTGAAGAAGTGCTAATTGGTTCCACGAACATGCATATCCAGGAATGCTGCATATTTTCATCGTCTTCAAAGTTGCCTTCAGACACCTTCAAGACATTCTGCCCATGGGAGGGCAGATAGGTGTGAATGACACGGTGCCAAGCTAGGTACACGAAGATACACTCATTTTTTTCCACTGATGCTTCATGTACAGTACCTTTCTGCTGTATCAAGTCCAGCCGTCCGGAGGAAGATGACACAAGCTGGCTCCTCCATGAGTATCCCAGTGCCCCCACCATGTGGGTTTACAAGTCAAACCTGCTTCTTGGCCTTCTTTTCCTTACCTCCAACTCAGCCTTTGAGAACTTGCCGAAGATGCTGCCAGCTTCAGAGACAGGCACTGGTTCTTGCATCAGCAGTGACCTCACGGTACCTGAAGAGGGCTCAGCCAAACTGCATGTGTAGTATTAACAGCAAGTGTAACATGGCCTACTATTTTCAATATCAACTTCAGCCTTGAAGGTCTCCAATGAGGTCACATTAACCTCAGTGGATAAGGCAGCAGGACAGGTGCCTTGGGGTAGAAGTTGGCCATGCTTCTCGCTTTACTTACAATGCATGTCATTTGGTCTTCTTTCCCATAGCAGCGAATGTACCTTGGGGGCTTTTGGGGGGGTAATATTTCCTAGAAGGCACAGTACTAGTTCCAGGGTCTTCACTTCAGGTCCTTGTGGGCCTCTTCTCTGCTGTGTTCACTGCATCTGCATCAGGCAATGCATGGTGGTCTCTTCTCAACACTGCATCTCGCCTCAGAGGGCTTCCTGGAAGTGATAGCCTTGAGAGAAAAGACACCAGTTCCTACAGCACCCTCTCTCCATGGTACCTGAAAAGATAGTTGACCATAGGACATGCGCTACCTCTGTGTCGTATGTAGTATGGTCCACATCTTCTCAATATCAAAGTCAATCGTGGAGGGCTTCCTAAAGGCCAAGCTAACTTCATGGGAGATCTCGTGGTCTGGCTTCAGCACAGCACTTGGGGAGACTATCAAGTGTGTACATTGCTTAGGGCATGTGTAGCATGGTCCACCATATCTCAGCATCAGCCAGTCTCCAGGGGCTTTCTAGAAGCCATACCAACTTGATAACAGGGCTTGGGCAGTAGGAACTATCTAGCATAGATTTCCCAGGGCTTGACTGCAGGCCATGTTCATTATCTATGACCCTGGCCATTTGCTCCACAACCAATACTTGACACATAGCCCCAGCCTTACAGGGCATCCTGGAAGTCATAGTGGCCTTAAATATGAGTTTGTGGTCATTGCCCCACTTGCCAATTGCTGATAGTTTGTGACACACATTGTGAGGGCTTCTTAGAGGTAACAGCAAATTAAGAAAAGAGTGCTGGGGTCAGCGTTACCTCATGGTATTTGAAGATGTGGTTGACCATGGTGTGTACGCTTTATTTATGACGTAGGACACATGGTCTACTTCTTCTCAATATCACATCTCGCCTTGGAAGACTTCCAGGAGGTGACATCTGCTTTGAGGAAGAGCCAGTGTCCCGATGTCCTTACTGCTGCTGCTTGGTACTTGGAGAGAGGTGGTCCGTGGCGCGTTCGCTTCATTTATGGCGCACATTACACGGTCGACCTCTTTGCGGTATCTAATCCCGCCTTGCGAGCTTCCCTGGAGCTAACACCAGCTGTGGGGTGGGGACACTAAGTCTGTGCCAGTGCAACCCGGCGGGTTTGTCTTTTCTTGTGTCTGACTCTAACTCTTGTGTGGCAGCCTCTTTCTCAGCAAACTTCTCTGGCTTGGCAGCTTCGTGGGCAGGGGTGACTTGCAGACGAGGAAAGTGGCATCAGCATGTGACACATGTGTGGGTACGTGAGGTGGTTGACCAGAGAGCACACGCTGTATTTGTGCCGTTTGTGACCTGGTCCACTAACCCTCAGTATCTAACCTTCCCTTGGAGAACTTCCTGGAAGAGATGTCAACTTTTGGGGACAGAGACAATAAACCAGCTGCACTCTGCTAGACTTGGAGACAACATCCTCAGCATTTGCGACTCGTGTGCCTGATATGGTGGTGTTGGACGAGATTTCAATGCTGTTTCTTTACTTGGAGTCCTTCCTTGATGTGGGACCACCCAAGTTCAAGACAAGGATCATGTTGTCATCTGACCAGAGTGTGTGCAATTTATATATGACACGAGTCACAGGTCACCTGACCTAGCACACTTCTATGCTAAATCCATGGGAGGAATCTGCTTTGGTTTAGGGCATCTGTGCCTTTCTGTGGTTACCCAAGATGGTGGCAAGTCCCATGGCCATCACTGCTCTCTGGGTGTGATGCATCTTCAGGATCATGCCATGGAGGTCTGCTCTACTGGGGCATGTGAAGGAATGGCTGTCAGATATGCATTCAACTAATGGCTTGAGCACTTTGACTAACATCCAGTGTGCGACCCTGCATTCAACAGGCCTGCCAGGTCTGAAGGTCAAGTTGGGGAAGTATCCGAGTTAGTCTTGTCAGTGTTCATTGGTGGTACTGGAAGAGAGGTTTTCTGGGTCTCTGTTTCTTTGATGAGAATGAAACACACCCAGCTAACCTTTTTTTCAGTATCAGATCCCATCTTGGAGGCTTCGTGGTCCAGACCCCAGTTTCGGGGAAGAATGGTCCTGTCAGCATCCAGCCAGGGGACCGGAATAACTGGTTCACCACAAGGCCAGCGGATTATCGTGACTTCGTGTCCTTTGTTCTTCTAACCCTTCCAGGCCTACTTAATAGGCCTACCAGGTCTGAAGGTCCAGTTTGGGAAAGTGTAAGAGGTAGCCTTGTCAGTGTTAACTGGGGAAGCCAAAGAGAGGTTCTTCTCTTTGAAACACACCTTGTCAACTTCCTTTCTCATTAGCTCTCACTTTGGAGGACTTACAGTCCATACCTCAGCTTCAACTGAGGACAGACTAAATAGTCTCAAACAAGTGAGTGGCAGAACCTATCCCATACCTCAGATTTCCATTGCCTGTGCCACTAACCTTCAATATCTTGTCCATTCTCAGGAGGACATCTCAACCAACATGGCATTCTAAACTTGGAGAAGATGATGGCCACTGAAACAGTTCTACCCCAGATCCCACAGGTGGGTTGCATTCACCTCCCATCTAACAGGTTAGACACAGCCATCCCCACGCATATCTGGAGTGCTTTGGAGGCACTGTGATGGGCTGTCAATCAGCCAACCCACGGTGCAGGATTGTCTATTGTACAATACACCCACTGTGACAGATAATGCCTAGACCCATGCCTTTCAGCCTCCAGATTATCCTGAAAGGATGCTCGGGATGCAGTGACACCTCTGGGAATGAAAGCTGGTTCTGAGATCACAAGGTCCTTGACGTCCCTGGGAGTGGCCGAAGTTGGCCCCTCTTCTAACAGAATGCAACAGTGGCCTTATTTTGGCTGTAGAAAAGAAAATGCTTGATGTTAAACCAACTGGAGAGACACTTTGTCCTCATCCCTGATCTGGGAAGAGTTGAGTGTTGACTGAGCAGTGGGTGTGGCCCATTGACTGTGGTGTCCAGTAGACTCTTAGGAGGTGCTGCTAGCATTGAAGAATTCTGTTTCTGTAGGTGATGTGGTTTTCATTACACGAGCAGGAAATTTCCTTTGTGGTGTTTCTCTTGGGGCCGGATATTCTGGCAGACCCTTGTCAGTAGGAAATACTTGCTTGAAAGGCTTCCTGGGCCAGACAGTAGTTGCCAGCCCTAGGCCAGGGTGAGCAAGCTAAAGCGAGGGCTTTTCATGTTCTGCATGGCAGCTGGCACACACACCAGGATCTTTTGTGTGCAGAACTTGCTGGAGGAGGCAGTGGTTCTCAGTTGGCTGGTTCTCAGCTCCTTCGGGGCACAGGAGTAGCCCATACCTGGTTTGTTTGGCTCAAGGCAGTAGTTCATGACTCTGGTTCCTGCTGCATCCTTAGCTGTTGAGGAAAGGATGTGTATAGACGGAGGCAATAAGTTCTGGGGAAGACCGGGCTCTTCCTACTTCCAGCCAGGTTTCTGGGTCAGAAGCAATGTGGTGGCATAACCCACTGTCTGTTCAGCAGATGCTCTACTCGGCTGCTTCCATCTGGCCAAAGCCAGGAAGCTTGAGACTGGAGGGTGTGCTTTTCTTCCAGCATCACTAGGACACACTTCTGGGCTTAAGCAGGGTCTCTGTCCTTTGCTCCTTTAAAGCAGGAGAGAGGGCATAATGGCATATGGGGGTAAGAAGAAACCTGGAACTTTCTGTCCCTTGTTTTTCAACTCCTCTCTCCTTTAGTTCTGACTGTTGGCAGTGACCCCCCACCCCCACCTCCTTGCAATGAGAAAATTGTGATCAGCCATTTTCTAGCAATAGAAAAGTCAACCTGGGGTTGGCAATTTGGTGAGTGAGCTCTGAGAAGTGGCATTTGGTTTTATTCCGAAATCCCACTCAGTTCCATGGTCAGCAGTGCAGCTTTTCTGTGGGGCTCCATCTCGGGGGTGGGACCTGGCCCACTCCTGCCTCCTTCTCTGCTTGGCTGGGCAGGAGGCGACCAGAACTCCCTTTCCTTCACCTCACTCCCTATTGTGTCTGTTTTTAGAATCTCACCATCCATGGAAACTGCCCAGACTCAGCCAGCTTCTACATAGGACCTGGGGGCTGGCTTCCTTCAGACCACCCACCTGCCTCTTGCACCCAGAATCTGAGGATGGTTCCTGAACACCCCCGATGTACTGCTTTTGTTCAAGATGAAGGTTGCTAGTCCCTGGGTATTCCCTGAGGCTGGCACAGTTGCCGGAGGCCCTGGTTCCCTTCTGCAAACCCCTAAACTTGGAGAGAAATGGGGTGCAAACGGTCTGTGGTGGTGGCATACATTCTCAGAATGCTGCCAATTGTCACATTTTAAAGGGTTTTTGGTTAATCTCCAGGGACCACTGAACCAGACACTTAAGGCAAACCCTCCTACCAAGACTCATGACATCTGGTGCCTTGCATCTCTGAAGACTCGACAGTTCCATTTTTGTTTGCCTTTGTTTGCTTTCTGACCAGTGCTGATTGATACTTGAAGGAGAGGTAGTCCGTGTTGTCTTCTCTTTATTTATGATGAAACATACACGGGAAACCTCTTTTTTAGTATCAAATCCCACCCTGGAGGCACTTCCTGTCCGTGATGAAGCCTTCAGGGAAGGGAACTTGACTGCTGTACTCTGGACTGTGTGACATGGGGGTATGAGCCCAGGACTCGGCCCTGGAGGGGATGTCAGGTTTGAAAAAGGGCCAGGGTCCCTGCGGTGGTTGGTGGCTGCTCCCTGTGGCTTCGGACTGTGTGATGACTCTTGGTATATGGTAGCTTTTCAGCAAGGCCCTCCTCCAAGTAGCTATATGACACACCGGCTACGTGACTGAAGGGACGATACTGCTTTCAGGGTGACTGTGAGGATGGTAGACCGGTGACGTACACTTCATTTATGATGTAGGTCACCTGTTTCACTATCCTCCAGCACCCAGACCGTCTGTGGGGTGACCCCTGGTGCACATGGCAGCTGTGAAGAAGATATGGCTGGGGCTGAGGCCAGTGTGAATCTGAAGTATTTCAAGTGGGGTTACCTTTTAAAGGGAATCCTTTTGTTTTATTTGTATGTGTATATGTGAGTATGTGTTTACATGATGTGTGTGTGTGCGCGCGCATGCACACTCACATGCACACACACATGCACATAGGTATGTATGTGTAGGTGTGTGTATAGGAGAGAAGCCAATGTCAGGTGTCTTCCATAATCACTGGCCTCCTTATTTTTTAAGATAGGGTCTCTTGCTGAACTTGAAGCTCCCCAATTGACTGGCTGGCCAGTGAGCTCTTGCTTGTCTCTACCTATCTGGTTCTGGGTTTGCAGGAGTATACATACCTGGCCTTTTGACATTTAAGCCAGGTCCTCATGCTTCTGTGGCAAGTGCCATCTCTTCCCCCCAACTCCTCTTCCTCCCACTCCTTAGTCAATAATGTCAGATCCTGTCATGGGGACTGCAAGGCTGACCACAGATGAATTACAAGAAGGGATATTTGATATCAGTACTCACAGAAAGACCCACCCTAGACTATGCTAATGTAGGATTGTGTGGTACCTCCTATGGGTTCACTGAATCCTTGCGTGGGTGGGGGTGGTATGTGTGAGCCAGTGCCTATGAACCCAATGCCAGCCCTGTATGGTACTTGAAGAAAAGTCATGTGGTAAGCTTACCATGGGTGTGACTGGTATCATATGGTCCATATTTTTACAGTAAAGAACTCCATCCTGGAGGACCTCCTGATTGTATAACCTAAACAGGGGCACTGGTGCCAGCAGTACAACTGGTGAGTGATGAGTATTTTAGCCCAGCATCAAGCCCACATCTGTCAATAAGCTTTGCTGTCTTTGCTCATCGCCATGTCTGTTGTCCAATTTTGTTTGTCTTCTGAGGATCAAACCCATCAGCTGCTTCCCAACACAAGTTCCTACCTAGGACATGTATTTCAGAAGTGACAGCTTCCTAGGGGAAGGACACTGGAGTCAGCATCGTTGGAAAAGGTATGACAGAGTGTTTGGTCTGAAAGCATATATGTTATTTCCACGTGTGTCCTGCTCTATCTACTAATGCTGGGTATGCCTTTCATGCCTAGGAGAAATCCCTGATGCATACCTACCCTGGGGGTGAAGGTGGCTTCCTTGCCCCCTCACCCAGGTCCCTGGCAAGTGGTTCTGTTCCTACAGCCATGGCAGAGACACAAAAAGTAAGTAAGACCCTCAGACTAAGACTGAGGCTCTTGTGTTTCAGCTCATGTTTCATTGACCAAGCCAATGAAGGGTAGGGAGATTCCAGGCACCCAAGAGGTCATGTTGGGTACCTGCGTGCAAGCATGGGCAACCAAACATCTACCTGGAACACCTAAGAAGCCTAGCTTTATTGATGTCCTTTCATAGTTGAATGTTCCATTTCCATTTTTCCCTGGGGAGCTGAGGCTAAATGTAATCTGTTCTCTGTAACCCCATGCCATTCACATATAGTTTCGTCCAGGAAACATTGCCTGGTTCTGACATAAGCACAGATACCATTTTGGTTTCCATCTCATGAAGACTTCCTTGGCTTGGGGCTCCGCCATGGTACACAGGTTGCTATCCACTGGGAGGTCATGGGATGTTCCTCCAGTCTTATCATGGATCCACAACCCGACTTTGGGAAGCCAAGTCAATCTTGTTTATCATCTTTCTCCAGCATTTGAGGAGACTCCAAAGAACCCCCAAATGCTGACTAAACCAAAGCCTACCTACGAGAAACCCATTCTGCCTGCGTGGAGCGGGCACAGCTGTGAGAGCCCCCTAAGTACAGCGGGGCTGCAGCGTGATCGCCTGCTCACGCACAGAAAGTGACGGCAAACAGTTCACAAACTGCAGGGTCCCGTGCTGATGACAAACGGTGCTTAATGAGAAGTTGCCCGTGTTTTTTTCGCTTTATATGTGACGAAACATTCGCGGTGCACTTCTTTTTCAGCATCCTGTTCTACACTGAAGACTTCGGGGTGCAACTGCTAACTTCAGGGAAGCCATGTTAGTCTATGTAGTGAGGGCCAGTATGAGAGTTAATTGCCCTTTTGGAATGGTTTCCTGAGCTTTCTTCTCAAGAATGGGCTTGGGTTGTTTGGACCTGCCCACCTCCTCCACAGCACAGCTGTAAAAGGAATCGGTTGATTCCTCCCCTTTCAGCTGCTGTTGATTCAGAGATGAGACCTTAGCCCACAGAGCTGATGAGATGCAAGGTGATGATTGCAGAGGCTTCTGGGAGAGAATAGTTCTTCGTTTCCATCAGTGATGTCTCAGGACCCTCCATGTTCCCTTCAGCCACTGGATGTGATAGCGAATGGAGAGTTTGAAGGCCAGCTAGAATCCAAGAGGACAGTACCCAGGGTTCTATAGATGCGGCGGGGGGGCAAGGCTATGTCATGGAGGGTTGGATTGGAGAGGCAGAAAGGAACCAAGGAACATCTGGGTAACAGAGTTCAACCTGGGATCTCCATCAAAACTTTCCCTGAAGTTCAACATGTTTCTATACCTTTAAGTTATATGAGCCTGGACGCCTCCTTTTTGTGTAAGTTGGCTTGAATTTTACCTTACTGGAAGAGAAATGGGTGACTCTTCAGTGAGTTACTAGTGAATGTAACTGGCACCCTTTGGATGACATGTTCTCTTGCTTGGCTCTCCTTGTGGTCCTGTCTAAGGTAGGTGTTGGTACAAGGTTACTCTCTTTTGTCAAGTGATTAGCTGTCCAGATATATTGCCTTAATACTTTAACTCTGCACTGACACTAACACACTCTGCTGTGTTTTGTTTTCAGGAAATCGCCATGCATCCTCTTCAGGAGACCTGCAGGATGATGAACAGGCATTACCTTCCCAGACCTCCCACGCTCAGAATCCCAGAATCTGCTGTTCCTACCTCATCTCTGGGATTCCCATGTCTCCACAAGGTGTTTGCTGTGTTTGTCAAATCACAAGTCACTGCTGTATAGGGGCAGCTTGCCTTCAGGGTGACCAGGAAGGGGGGGACATCTTAGTGGGGAGATCTAGGGATCAGTACCACAACAGGCAAACACAACTGGTTTGTTCTGCCCTGGACTTTGTCACCCAGTTCTGTTCTCCTTTCCTTAGCTCTAGAAGGGGACCATGGAACTCAGGAAGGAGAGTCTGTCTGATACCATTCCATTGCCCTTGAGTGGCACTCTCCAGGAATAATGACAGGGGTGGAAGCAAACATTCCCGAGTCCTCAACCTTGATGGCCATGTTCTACCCACCGAGACTTCCTGGGATCCTGAGGTACAGGGGGTCTGGACGGGATTGCTCTGGCCATGATGAGCACTATGCCATCCACCTCTGCTCGGGAGCCACCTCACCATACCCCCCTCCGGCCTCCCCCACTACGCCTCCTGCCCGCCCGCCCCTCAGCACCCCTTCACACCCAGGCACACTGCTGGAGCAAGCAAGAGCTCATCTGTGGTACCTGAAAAGAAGTTGCCCGTGTTATTTTCGCTTTTATTTGTGACGAAACAAACATGGTGCACTTCTTTTTCGATATCAAATGTCACCTTGGAGAGCTCCCCATGGACCAGTGGGAAGGGGTCAAGGGGTCTTAGGGTCACTTAATACTTTTCTCCATGCGCATGGGAACATTTGACCCAAAGAGGCATCTCCCCCTCACCCCATTGGCTCTGTGCATTGCTGTTCAGGAACACTTGGCATCTGTCTGCCCACCTCCTAGGTCAGGCATAGGTCAGGGAAGCCAGGAAGTACACTTCTAGGCTGTCTTGTGGGATGAAGCCCAGAAAGTAATAAAAAGCAAGTGACAGGCAGCAACATAATCAAACAACCAACCCAAGCCAGCCACCAGCTCCCTCTGGAGACAAGTACCTAGGTGTCAGTTTCAGGTGTCTACACCAAGACAGGTCCCTTCATGAGTGTCATACACACTGACTCTAGAAGAGACTAGGGCCCCAGCACAGCTCCTTTCCAGCATCCGGTCCTGTCTCCATGGGCTGTGGTCTTTGATGCCATCAGCAAGGCCTTGAGGACTGTGGGTGCTGGCTATGATCGGGACCAGGGAACAGCAAGCCGTCATCAGCCACTGCTGTCTGTCTCTGATCCCCGACGTTAGTCCCCCCGCGAGCTGTCCTCTGGAGCGGGTGTGAGACACTATCGAAGACAGCTTTTTCCCAGTGGATTCTTCTTTGTGGCTCACGCTCTTGGGTAGCCTCCTCCAGGCATCAAATTTGCCTTTGAGTGTGTTTTTTTGAGTGTGAACCCTTGGTGGCTCTCTTCTGTGAGTGGGGGAAGGGACAGTCTCCACCTCCCCTGAGGGAAGATGGGTTTCTTGAAGCTGTGTCAGCAGGAGTTAAGGGTCATGGAATCACTCTTGGACCACACTTTGCTAGGGTACAAGCTATTTCTCTTTGCTTAATTTATAACAAAAGCTTTGGGTACACTTACATGTAGCTGCTGTCATAAGCCATCATCAAAACCCAGCACTGACTTTAGCAGAGATACCACCATCATCCACACTCTTAGCTCTTGGTTCCAATGGCTCAGTGCTGCCTTTACAACCTGCTATGGCTCTACTTGTCCTTTGGGCTCTGTCCTGATGGCAAAGGATGGAAACATCATAGGAAAAGTAACAACTCCCCCTTTACGTCCATGGAGAAAGGTTATATAGGGCATGGAACAGGCATGGTCATCCCATTTTCCTAGGTTGAAAGTTCCTTTCCACCTAGTGGGTACTGGCCTCGGTGCTGGTGGAGCAGTGAGCACGCCATACATTATATGTGTGACACCTGCCACCCAGCCCAAGGCCCCTAGGCCCACATGCTTCTGGAGAGGAGTCTGACTCGGATTCATCCGAAGAATGCAAAGGAGAATATGCCCAGCTGTGCCTCTCTTTTGGCATCTAAGGTAACCTGACTTGTCCAGCCCCCTTTCACAGCTCTCCTTGTCCTCTGCTGGCAGACTTCTGGATGCTGTTTCTTACCACTCCAGCCCAGGTACGTGTAGGTCTGGAGGGAGCCTTCCATCTTTGAGGGTAGAATGTTCTCTGGGCACATACCTCACCTGCTGTCTCTTTCACAGGAGACCCCTGAACAGGACTGCAGCAGCTGGCCTGAGAGGCCCCAAGGGACAGCGTCCACCTCAAGGTGCTGGTTCATGGAAGATATTAGATGTTGACCTCTTCTGAGCACACAATCTTCCCTTGAAGGGCTTTCTGTACCCGGTGTCAGGTTCAGAAGCATGATGCCAGGTGTCAGCCCCTCACTGGTGGTATGGGAGCAGGTGGCTGGCCAGATGGCAAGTGTTTTTGTTTATTTATTTTCTTATTTTGAGACTGGAGAGTTTATTGAATGAATCATGCTATAATCTAATTTCCCGGAGCAAATCTGTACATAAGAGTCTCGTTTCCGTCACATCACTTCCTTTTTAACTCCTTGACGAAAATGAGCAGGAACATGCCTAGCGTGCTGTTCAGAATTCAAGAATTTGAAAGTATATACTTTACACTTTCTAGGTTCCCAAAGATCTGAACGAATGGACAGACACAAATATGCCCTGAAAACAACAAGAAGGTGGAAATTTTCAGGAGTGTGTGGCACTCGCCCTGATTTTATTGTACAGCTCATTTAATGTGCTTTTCTTCAATAACTCTGGCTTGAGGGGGGGTTTAGGGGGGTTGTATTAAGTTCTCAATGTAGCCCAAGCCAGCCTTGAATTTACTATGTAGCAGAGGCTGACTTTGAACTTCTCACGTTCCCGTCTTTGCTTTCCAAATTCTGGCCTCAGACACATGTGCTTGCATAACCGACTCAAAAGTGTCTGTTGCTCTTGCAGAGGACCAGAGTTCAGATCTCAGCACCTATGGTGAATGGCTCACACAGTTGTTACCACTCCAGCACCGGGGAATCAGATGCATTCTTTAAATCTTCTTGGTCACCAGATAGATGCCCCCCCCACACACTTTTTTTGAAAAAAGATGGAAAGTATCTTCAGAAGACACCAGACATTGACCTCTGACCACTACATGCACACACAAGCCCACCCACAAAAATGCATGTTCACAGGCATATACGCACACATGAACCTAAACCTAGCTGGAACTTATTCCTCAAAAGCAAACTCAGTTCACACATAGCTCTTTTGTCAGCAGTTACTCCTGGGTCAGGAGAGATTTGTAACCAAGCATCAGACCCCCCTAACCAACTCTCTTGTTTCTTCTTAGGGCCTTGTGGCTACTTAAAGGGCATACCATTCAGGGAAGCTGCTTCGGTCTGCTGGTAAGTGAAGAACATTATGTCTATGTGTATGACTTGAAGGAGTTTTTGAGGAATCATGTGTTCTTCTATAACAAACTGCAGATTCAAGAGAAGGGCCTTGGCTCTTGGTCACCATCAGGCGTTGTCTGTCCCTCTTGCCTTTGGTGACCCATCTTTGAGGAACCCATGGTTTCTTTGCTTTAGTGAACAGCATCTTTTTTCAACTGGTCAAACTTGGAGGTCAGTTCTTTAGACAGATATTGGAGGGCTGGTCATAGCCAGTTCTTTAGACAGATATTAGAGGGCTGGCCATAGAATGCATGTTCTTCGTGTGGGCAATGTCACCTGGCCCATTTGTTTTTAGCACTGAGGCTATGTTGAGGAAAGTTCTGGAGGCAATTGGCTGGGCTGAGGTTCTCAGTGCTTCCTGTTTGCTTTGGGGAGGCCTGGTTTTTAATCAGAGATTTGCAGTGTCAATATTGGAATGCCTCTGTGTCAGATTGGGTCAAAAAGGATTTTCCAGGAAGTTGAGCTAATGTTGAGAGGACTTGGTAATGTGGTGACAGGGAATCAAGATACCCTTTGTGTCTGTCCCCAACAGTCTGGCACACTGATGTGCTGGAGCCTTCTCAACTCACCCCCCTTCTCAGAAAACTTCCCTGATGTCTCCAGTGCTCCATGGCGTGTGCATGGATGCCCCAGCAGACAAGCAGACACTTTGGTGGGACCTCTGCTGTGGGTGCCCAAGATAGGCTGAATGGAAGTGGAACTGGTTTTGGAAATCATGAGAGGACAACCTCCTTGTCATGAACTCTCTGTGGGAGGTGGGTGGGGCTTAGGGTAACTTCCCACCAGGGCATGTGATGCCCAGGTAATATGTTTAGCTATGAGGTGGGCATTGGGACTCTACTGTTGTCAATGTGCTGCATCTAGGCCAGGGCTCTCCAGAGCTGTTCAGCTTCTGATATTCAAAAGGTGAGTGTTCCTTCTATGCCTCAGGTTAATCATAGAGGTGACACCCACATTTTCAGTATCTCAAGTTGTCCTGGGATGTTTCTGAATGCAAAGTGGCCCAGGGAAAAAGCAGGTTATCTCCTCTTCCCCCACCCAGGGATTGAGGGGAGATGGATCCCACAACCTGTGCTTTCCACAGCAAGGTTGGTCCTGGAATCTGTGTCCTCTGTGGGCCGTGCCGAGGGCGCCTGTCCGCTGTCTTCTTCATTTCTGACGGATTGGGCCTTGGCTCTTGCTCTTCAGGACTAAACCCTTTTGGTATTTAAAAGGTGGATATTCCTTCTATGTTTATGGTATTTATGATTAAACATAGAGGAAATTTCACGTTTTCAGTGTCAAATGCTGCTGGGAAATGGGCCTGAACTGAAGCCACCATCAGGGCAGTGACAGTACAGTTGCCCCTTCCAGGGTAAGTGGGAAACTGGTGATCCACAGAGCATGCGCCAGACTTGTAGGTGCCTGAGGACCACCAGCCAATCTTGCAGAGAATTTCTTATGACCCGAGGCTGGGGGTCTCTTTCCCATAGTTCCCCTTCTGTTTCAGATAGGTGGTTCTTAGGTCGCATCTTCCAGGAGGAAGTCCTGTTTGATATTTCAAAGGTAGATTTTCCTTTTATGGTTGTGTGTGTGCTGGTTAATCAGAGAGGGACAGCCATGTTTTCAGCCTCTTGGGAGCCATGATCCACCAGGGAAGTAAGGCTGGGCTCAGTGCCCTCCGGGTAAGTGGAAAGATGGTGGGCTGCAGAGCATGTGTGTTTCTCATTTCATATGTCTGCTGGCCATCACCTTGAAGGGTCTCCTTGCCCGTGGAGCCGGCCTGACAAAGAGGTGATGTTTCCTTATCACAGTGACGTCTGGGCCTGACAATGAGAACCTTTCTGTCTTGCTATCTGTTGCAGAGGAGCCATGCGCCACGGCTGGTCCTTCCCGGAACGCAGTCATTCTTTGGTATTTAAAAGGTGGATATTCCTTCTATGGTTACGTGCTTCCTGGATAATCATAGAGGAACATCCACTTTTTCAGTATCAAATGTCGCTCTGGAACTATTTCTGGAAGATTCTGTAGGGTCTGGGGAGGGGGGAAATATCATCAAGTTCCTAAGGAATGGGGGGGTGGCCAGGAATGGTCCCAAGAAGCCAACTGATAATATGATGGGGGTCTAATATACTGTGTCTTCGGGGCAGCCTGCCTGCCCAATGGGACCTCCATTTCTATCGACGCAAGCACAAGTTTGAAGCTTCCTGGATCGAATCGTTCTTTGATATTTAAAAGGTAGATTCTCCTTCTATGAGTACAATATTAATGACTAATCGTAGAGGAAAATCCACGTTTTCAGTATCAAATGCTGCTTGGGAAACCATCGAGGACACGACTTCGTCACAGAAGAAAGCATGCTAACCGTCTCCTTTCTGGGCTCAGCAGGGATAGATAGTTAGATGTGTGCTTTGTGTGATGTGTGCTTATACGCTAGCTCTCACAATAATGTATTTGGAGACCACTGTATTCTTAGTATCTCTTCCCTGACCTCAAACAAAGTTGTTTCTCTGTAAGATCCCCATGTCTGTAATGTGTTTTCTGGAATTGACTTCTTTTTCTGTAGCCAGTATATCTTGGAGAACGCCTAGGTGGGCCATCATTTTGGGTAAGGGGCACCTTGGGAGTAACCCTTTGGGGGATGTCGGGAGAAGGGACGCGTGCCATCTGTAAAGGCTAAACTCCAAATCTGTGCACCTCAGGCTCACTGCTGGACTATCGTCACCCCCGCCATCTCTGGACCAGCACTCCCACCAGCTCCTTATCGTTTGCTACTTGAAGAGAGGTTATCCTTTGTGTGTTTGCTTTACGCGAAATGAATATGCAAGGGCAAGCTCTCTTCGAGGAGCAAATGCTGCCTGGAAGCAAGGCTGGCGGCTTGGGCCTAGCAGAAGGGCGTGGTCACTCTGGGGTAAGTATATGCATGGTGGGCCACTGCGCATGGGCTCTTTCTGCATCTGACTCTCGGTCTCTTGCATGTTTCGGGGAACTTTCTTGAGAAGACGACAACTGGAAAGATCATATGGGATTTCCTTGGCAAAGCTGAGCTTATCAAGAAAACTGCCTCCCCTTCTGGCATCTCTTCTCAGTGTGGTGTGCATATCAGCTCATTTTTCAGTGCCGAAAGTGTCAGGAGCAAGCCAGTGCCCATTTAGTTGGGGGTCATAGGCCCTACCTACCTTCCACAGTCACCTTTAGAGCTTCCTGTCCAATTAAGGGAAAGGGTTGGTAGATATCCAAAGTAAAGATGGCCCCAGATGCTACCAAGGCCGTGCAGCCTCCATCCCCCTGGGGTCTACTCTCACTATAGCGTCACAGCATGAGTTACTAATAAGGCTCTTTAAAGAAAGTTGGTGTTGGGGGAGGGGATGGGGTGGCATCTTATTTCCCTTTGAACCTTGCACTGGGTGGATGTTTAGAGTCATAACTCACTGCCACTATGGTTTTCTGAATTCTCCAGCACCAGCAGAAGGGCCAGTGGTCTCTGCACCGTTCTGATTTGGGGAGCAGGGTGGAGGCTCTCAGAGAATTCGTTTCCTGATTCTTCTTCTCTCTTGAATGATGCATGTTGCTGTGGGTTCTAATCCTGCTCTTTCTCTAAACATCTGGAAGACTTCCTGGAGGCCGCAGCTATGGGCACAGCTGGAGGTTTTCTTCCCAGGGTGGTTTTGTAAGCTCTACAGAAATGCCAATTATTCTCCATTGCTTTCTGTCAAGTTACACAGGATTTCCCCATCTTCTGGAAGACCATCCCGTCTCAACTGATGCTGAGAAGTACACCAGCTTCAGGGCTGGGTCCCAGTGTGCAGAGTGCAGGGCCAACTCTAGAGTCAATCAGCTGAGGCTTGCTTTCCCCGTTTCTGGGCTCAGCACAAGGCCTACAAGTGGAGTCCTCTGCTCTGCTCTTCCCTGGTCCAGTCCTCGGCCTTCCTGACCTGCTCTGTGGTACCTGAAGAGAAGATGCCCTCTGTGCATTCACCTTATTGATGGTGAATATACAGGGAGAGACACTTATTTTCATATCAAACTCCATGTTGGAAGCACTCCAGCCCTGCTCCAGCTTTGGGACAGTCTCTGGCTCCAGTGTGATTTTAGACTTCTCCTCAGGTACGTTCCATTGGTTCTAGGATGGAGACTATAGCTGAGGTGCTAGTTTTAGGTCCTCCTTGCCCCCTTGGTGCTTCATTCCTTTTCTCTGGAGGACACCCCCAGGTTTGCATCATGCTGGCATGGTAGGCGAGGGGGTGGTTGTGCCGGTTGCACCTGCATTGCATATAACAGCCCAACAGTGGCTTTCTCTGTAAAGGACAGTGGCACCCAGACATGCCATCTGTCTGTCCCAAGCCATCTTCAGAGCCTTCCTGCTCATGGCATTAACTTTAGAAGGGTAACTGTGATGTTGGAGAGTCCCAACTGTGATCCAAGTGATGGAGTGTCACAGGGACCCGCTTTTATTTATAATGGTTTCAGGCCTGATCCACCAATCTCCCCGTAGGGACTTCCTGGATGTGGTGTCTGTCTTCGGGAAGAGACTGAAGTTTGTAGTCACCTGCTGCCTATCCAGTGCTCTTCTGTGACCGCACCTATATCAGAAGGAGGCATTTGTAACAAACAGCCGCCACCTAAGGAAGCAGACCAGCTTGTCAAAGAAAAGTGAGTGTTTCTCCTGGCCATGATCCTGTGGCAGCCACTGCCGGTTCTCTGGGGAAGAGATCTCAAAGAGGGAAGGTGGTTCCCTCCATCATTCATTGGCATGCAGAGTTTGACTCCTGTATAGTATTGACTTCTCCTAATTTTGTCCCATACCAGTGTCTGACCAAGTTAGGGGGCAGAGTCTGGTCCTGGGAATGACACTGATGTCCATGATGCTTAGGAAGGCAGGAAGGACCCTGGCTTTATTTCTTCTATAAATTCATTGAGCCCTCCTGTCCTCTGTGTGCAGTATACCACCAGGTGGGCATCACAGAGGAAGAAGGCTAAGGGCCCATTGCTAAGGAAGACTGTGGTCCTAGCCAGATCTTCCCTCAGAAATTAGAAACTGAGTTCCGTATTTCCTGAGAGATTCAGGAAAGGTCCCGACTATGTCCCAGCCCAAGATCCTTGGATGGAGAGCTGACCAGTGGGCACACATCTGGCAGGTAGTGTTTGCCACCTGGTCAGCTGATTCTGAATCTCCCATCCCTCCCCAGGCTAAGTCCCAAGCGACGAGGCTGACCCCGTGAATGCTAGAGCGGAACCCACCCCATGCTATTGTTTGGTACTTAAAGCGAGGTTGCCCTTTGTATATTCGGTTTATTGACATGGAATATACAAGGGCAAGCTCTCTGTGAGTATCAAACCTTATCTTGGATCCAGTTCACACTCAGCGAGGGATGTGGTATGTGTGTGCATGACCGTGTGTTTTATCTCGTGTGTGACAAACTGCTTCCTGGGTCTCCATTTTGCACTGATGGCTTCGTGGTTGCAATGACTTCAGGAAAGACCTTGGGAATATCCCCTTTCCTTGTTCTGGGTGGGGGGTTTCCAAAGCATGCACTGTGTGTGTAGCCTGGTCCCTGCTTCCCAGGTGGGCAGTCCCCAGCCCAGGCTGATGGTCAGGCTGGTGCTGGTATGGGCCGTGGTTTTTGTTTTGTTTTGTTTTTTGGGTTTTTTTTTTTTTTTTGATGTTCCGTCGTGATGTGGTACCTGAGTGTGCATGTTCTTGCTCAGTGTGCGTGTCGTGGTCCGCTAACCCTCAGCATCTAATTCATCCCCAGGACCCCACCTGGAAGACATAGCAAGTCCACCCAAGGCAGTGGCCTTCCTTTCCAGGCCAACCTTTGGTACTTGGAGAGTGGTTATCCCTGTCCTCTTCGTTTCACTCATGTCGAATCGTACAGGGTCATCCACTTTTTCAGTATCAAGTGCGCAGACTCTGCAGCCTGGCTTCCTACGCCTGGATCCTGCCTCTGACACTTCCCATCGCACATCCTTGGGCAAGGATGCCGTCGTGCTATGCTCGTTGTCTCATGTGCCACATGGGAGTCATGTTGGGGTCTGCTGCATATGGCTACCGGGGCTGGGAGAGATCAGGCTCTCGTAGGGCTAGGCGTAGCGCGACTCGTCACTCCTTAGGTGCGAGCCAACACTTGTATGCTGTGAGCTGACGAGCGGCAGCTGTGGTGGTGTTATCACAACCTCTCCTTGGATTTGGGAATCGATGTTGAGACAGAAGTTCTCTGTCAAGTACATGAGTGGCTGTTGGAGCTTAGAGTTTTTGCCGGATTTACAATGAGACCAGTGAAGCCTGTATTGCTCAGCGATGGCGCCATTCTCGCTGTGGCTTCCGGAACAGGAGACCCCATGCAGTGGGGTCATCAAGGCCACTGAAATATTTGCTTCACTTACGATGGTAGTGTCTGGATACTTGACCCCAGCCACCATCACCCTTAGAAGACTCACATGAAGTTGACGTGGGGAGTGGGAGCTTAGTGGAGCCATCAGTAGCACATGCATGGTGCATGTGTGTGTTGTGTGCAGCCAGGTGTTAGGAGCGGTGGTCACTCCCAGGAGGCCGATGGATGCTGGTGTTCCTGCCGTGCTACTGTTTCATACTTGAAGAGAAATTATCCTTGGTGTGTTCGCTTTTTTGGATGAATCATACAAGGACAATTTCTTTTTGAGTATCAAATACTACCTCGGTGGACTTCCTGGATGCCAAGATAGTTCTGTAAAGAGGTGCGTGGGTTAGCCTTACCTGGGCAGAGGGGTAGGGGGAAAGAGAATGCATAGCTAATGTGTTGAGTGTGCACTGGGCTCCCACCTCAGGACCTTACCCAAAGGATCCAGGGGCTCCTAGGTGGTGCCACCTACATGGTTTGGTCATGGTAAGATAGCCCTGCTTTCATGACTTAGCAAGTCTTACTTTTTGGATATGATATCCATCTCTGAGATAGTCACTGGAGTCAGACCCCTCTTTGGATATGATTTCCATCTCTGAGATAGTCACTGGAGTCAGACCCCTGCCTCTTTACTAAGAGTGTAACTGGCTCCACAAACATGTGCTCAACTCACACTGAGTGACACTGACCCACTAACCATGTGGTCTGGACCATGGGGAATCATGCCAGAGGAGCCCCTGGCTTTGGAGGAGATACTGAGGTTGTATCAATGCCGTAGTTCTCTGGCACGTAGAGAATGGCTGTCCATAGTGCACTCTCTGTTCTAGTTATCTGAATTTGCTTCAGAAGGTACTAGAGCACAGTGCTGACTTCAACTGATGGACACTGGTGCCTGTACCAGGCAAGAGTGACTTTATTAAGGCGGCTTCTTAATCAAATGCAGTGACCTCAGAATGCAACATCCCTCCCCCCCTCCCCCTGGGTGTTCTCACAATGACAGCATTGAGATGGCGGTAGCTTTGGTGGCTTGGTTCTTCATGCTTGGTCTGGAGGATACCGGGGATAACTCACCTGTCTGCTCCTGCTGCTAAGTCTTAGCTCAGAAAAACTCCTTGGGGGAGGTACTGGGGTCAAGCATCTCTCTAGTTAGACAGAGCTTGGCCAGGGGCTTCTAGGTCCAGCACCCACTCTCCTTAGCATCCATTCTAAGCACAGACTTCCTGTGGGAGATAGAGGTGTTAATGAGGACACTTCCTGCCACTGCTGCTTTAAGTCACTCTCTATCTTATGGAAGCCACAACATGGCTTCTTTTGGGCTAACCATATCTTTGACATATCTGGACTAAGATACTGTGATCAACAGCATACCTTTTCAACTCATTTCAGCGCCTGGTGTGTGTGTGTGTGTGTGTGTGTGTGTGTGTGTGTGTGTGTGTGTGTGTGCGTGCATACATACAGTGTTTGCTTGGGTGTATAAATTGTTGGTTAGAGTAGGGTCTCTCAAACTGCTCAGTGCTGCTAAGATATTCATCACCTAGGGATCTTGTTAAAAAGCAGATTCTGATTGAGGGACCAAGATTCTGCATTTTTAGCAAGCTCTCAAGTGATGCTAATGCTGCTGGTCTGTGGACAACACGTGTAGCCACTGGGGGCTGGAGATGGTGCTGTGTGTTATTGTGGTGTGTGTGGCCCATCTCCCCATGTACCCTATACTATCCATCATGTGTGAACATTCTGGAGCCAATATGCTATCTTTTGGTGATCAAACTGTGGTCAGTTGTGAAAAGCCACCTTCTGCACAAATGTCTTAAGATTGATCTTTCAAATCAAATCATGTCTCCATGGGCTTCCCAGATAGAAGAGCTACTTCAGGGAGGGGCTGCCCATGTCAGCCCTCTGAAATATCTGTCAGGCCCAGGCCCACAAACTTGAGTGCTATTGATGACTGAGGCCATCTGACTCTGTAACCCTCCATTTCCAGTCAATCCTACGGAGCAGTTCCTGGATCCACAGCTGCTGGGCCCAGAGGAATCCTGTCTGCAGATACCAGCAACACTCCACATTATCAAAAGAGGTAGTATCCATGCTAGCATCACCCTTCTGTAATATCCCTCCAGCTGCTGGCTTCTTGTTATCCAACTAACCTCTCAAGGAGAACCACAGGCGATGTCTTTTTTCTTTTTATCTAAATTGACCTACATTAGGAAACTTCCTGAACATGGCTCCATTGGGTATGAGTTTTGCTGTAGACCAGATGTTGGCCCGGGGACCAATGTGTAGCAGTGAGTGGCTGATGTCAGCTCACGTGCTTTCTTACAGGCTGTGGGCATGCGCCTCTCTGACTAGGAATTCAATTCATCATGGGAAGAATCTTCTGGAAGCAAAGATGGCAGTGGACAAGAGGCCCTGGTCTTCCTGTTAGAGCTATCTGAGGATATTTGAGGTCATCAATGTTATGTTTGTTTATTCTTCATGAGTAATACACAGTTAAAAACTCCTTTTGAATATCAATCTCCGAATATCAAACTTTTTTGAAGGTCTTCTCCCTCACAAGAGATCTGAGATGGTGTGCCTTGTGCGAGCCTCCAGTGAGCCCTGGGCCTCCTTCAGGATGCTACTTGGCTATTTTGCTGATGGGGAAGAGCTCCAGGGAACCTGCTCCTGCTTCCAGTCACCTTCGTTCATTCTGCTCCACCATTCCTTAATGCCAGGATGCACTCAGTGGGTGAGCTGACCCCAGAACCTCAGCCCTTCCCCAGTTCGGAGCATGTGGGCAAATGCCTTTCATGGTGGGTAGGCAGTGGGGAAAAGCCATGACAGCTGGTCACATCCTCTACAAAGACTGCCCTGGGAACGGTCTGGTCTGCAAAATTCCATCCCACTCAAGAACACCCTAGGAATTCAGGCTTGGCCTTTCCTCAGGTGAGGGAAAGGCCAGCCAACGTGGCCCTGCTCCTTCTTTCTCCTTGAGGTCATTGTGCTTGGCATCCGCTTCCTCCTCTGGTAGACAACAGAGAGGTGCAGTCACCACCGCCACTGATGGAGCTTCCTGCCCTGCTGCATGGCTCTAGGGGGAGACTAGGTTCCTTTCCGTCCTTACTAGTGAAGATCACACCCAGCTGGTGAGGAGACCCTAGCTTTTAGGATGTCTTTTGATTCTGGGAAAGGGAGGTTGACCTGTACCCCTGCTTTAAGAAAAGGCACTGTTCTCTGGGTCTATCATCTTCAGGGATGACACTGATGCCTGATGGGAAGCCTAGCTCCTGCCCTCCAGATGACAGTTCTGACCAGTCCTGTTGAATCCCTGGTTAGAATTGGTTCAAGATGGATGCTAGCTTCAAACAAGGGCACCATCAGACTTGGTCTGAGGTACGTGAGAGTAGAGTGAGTCCAGGTAAACCCAGACACTAGGGATGTCTGTGACTTATAGCCCATCTACCCCATCCACAGGCTGCTTCTGCAGTCAGGTTGCTCCAACTCCCAGCCTTGCTCTCTCTCTTTGTCAGAGAGAAGTACCATCAGCTACCAAAAGCGCATACTAGATGGCCAGTTTGTGTAAGAAGTCCTCAGGAACGAAGCCCAAAGCCCAGGAAGAACTGGTGGACCAAAGGCCACAGGACATGCCCATGAAGGTCACAGGCTTCTTTGTCCCGGACCCTCAGCGCCCAGGCTACCCTAGTGGGACATGAGATCCCTCTGCCACATCTTGGCAGGTATAATCTCAGCCAAGGGGACATAGCTATTTCTCCAAATACAGGAGAGCCTATTTCACAGCCTGCGCCTTAATTGGAATTAAGCCTCATGTTTGTGGGAAGTGGACCTGATGGAGAAGGAGGGCATAGCTCATGAAAATGCCTCCAGCATCCTTAATGAGGAACAGCAAGAAGAGCAGCACAGTTGGACAAAGTTGCTGGCCCTCAGAGACTTCTAAGCTCTTGTTTTGAGAGAGATCGAGGCTGTGGGGAAGGAGGCACCAGAGAGCAGTGTGTAGTTAGTGTTGTGAAGAGCCCTCCAATGCAAGCGCAGTGATGAGAATCCGTACGAGCTGTTGTACAGATTATAGAGAGCTGATAAAAACATCGTCAGGAAGAGAGAACTTCCTGACAGGAAAGTGTGGAGACTGCGGGATACCCTCAAGGTGGGGACTGGATGAGCCAACATCAGGAGTGAACAGGTAGGAAGAGGAGGGTCCAGAGGCTGTACAGGCATGATGTCTCTGAGCTATGATCCTCAAGAGACTCTGTGGTTATCCCAGCTAAAGCAAGGACCCCAGGGGTTTGAAATGGAAGCAAGGGTACCTGAAAATGAGGAAGTCGTAGGACTGACGCGGGGTGGGGAGAGTTAGATCACGTGTCAAGTTACAAAGAAAAGAAGAAGGAAAGGGGGGTGAGGCATTCATCGCTCCTAGCCAGAAGTGTAGGAAATGAGGAGATGAACCATTTCCATGTCCTTAGTGGAGAGCCAGGTTTCCATCGGGGTGCAAAGGAGAGCTGTGGAAAAGAAGTGAAGCCATGAGGGACTTTGCTAGTAGATTGTCTTATGGAACAATGGGGTCAGGTAGGACATGGATTAGAGCTTGGGGAAGCTACTCTAAGGACTGATAGCTTCCCAGTGGCTAGCCACTGGGATATGGAAATGGTTCGTGGTCCTACTAGTCTAAGGTTGTTTCTAGGAAGTGGGTAAGCCGTTTGGGATAGTGTCCTTAAAAGTGATGTCTTTGAGGTGAGGCAATGATGAGGCAGTGGAAATAGGAGTGCTAGATCTCCTGGGATGATGAAGAGCCCAGCAAACTTCCCCTTGATCCACCTGAGGATGCTGGGAACCTAGGATGGGCTCTTCTGCAGCGGGACATTTGCAGTCCCTCAGCAGCTTGATGTGTCTGGTGGCTGTGTGTGCACCATGGAGAAGTCCAAGGCCCATTCACACACCCTGGGGTCTCTCTACCTGCAGAGGATTGCTGACCTGCAGCATGTGGCCTCCCCTTCTCATCTTGAAAACTGATCAGTGCAGACTCTGGAACCAAGGAAGTTTCGACTTCAGAGAAAGGGAACACTGTCAGCATCATTGTAAGGGAGGTGAGTGGATACCACTCCCCCACTCCACAATGTTTCTAGAACACTTGTCCCCCACCTCACTAACACTCAGCATCCAATCTGCCCGCAGGTTGGTGGTTGGAAACCATAGCCCTTGGAGAAATGGAAGGGGCCCTTTGTCTGTCTTGTCTCTGCTTTTCTGTGGTACTTGAAGAGAAGTTGTTCGTGGTGGATTCGCTTTACTTGTGACGAATCATTCACGGACAACACTTTTTTCAGTACCAAATGCTACCTCTAAGGATTCCCTGGACATGATGGCAACTTGCAGAAAGATGGCCTTTCAGTCAAGCTTGTAGAGAAGCCAAATATGGATGTTTGGCCATGGACAGTATGCTTGAGCTAGCTGTAAGTCACCTGTTCTGGTTACCTGAGCATCTGACCCATCTGTAGGCCTCTCAGTGGGCCGTGCCAACACTGGGGAGGCAGCTGTGGTTTTGCTACCAGCATCAATCACCTTACAAGACTTTGAAAAGAGGCCATCTTCCAGAAGAGATGTTGGTGCCAGCACCATTCAGGGTGTGTGACTGGTTGACCAGAGGGGCGTGCACTCTGTTCACCCTGTGGGCCACCTAGTCACCAACCCTCAGCATCAAATCCACTCAAAGAAGACTCTCCAGAGATCCTGTCACGTTTGGGGAAGTGTCAATGGACTTGATGGCTATGCCTGCTCAGTGGACCAGGATGAACTGTGGTCTTGGGGGTGTATGTTTACATAAGATGCCATGAGGCATCCATTGTGGCTGCTGCATCACTATCACAGCCTACTTGAAGTGTTGACTTCAGATGTGGACATGATGTTGACTTCCCATGAGGGACATGAAGTCCCTTCTCTCCTGGGTGTGTGACTGAATTGCACTTTACTAAGCATGTGCCTTACTTAGCTGATATATCTGTCATCTAGTCTTCTAACCTCAATATCCTGTCTTTCTGCAGGAGCATCTGGGAGATACCAACCTTGAGAAGAAGTCATTGTTGGCGCCACACTACCACGGGAGCTTCGAGTATGTGTTCCTTTCATGGAAACTGTGGAATGGCACCCCCTCTGGTCCAGGAGATCTAACCTGGATCCAGCTCCAAGGTCACCAGCATCCCCTTCAGGTAAGTGTGCCTCGGGTGAGCATGCACTTAATGTAGGTGTATGTCACTCGGCTCGGCCCACTACCCAATGCTGTCCCTCCCCTTCTTCACAGGACAGTGGACGTGGTCACCTTTTTGAGAGATTCGATGTGTTCTCTGCTGGTGTTCATGTGTGGTACTTGAAGAGAGGCTGGCCGTGATGGATTCGATTCATCTAAGCGAGTCATACACGGCTCTCCTCTCTTTTAGTGTCAAACTCTGCCTCAGAGGGCTTCCTGAGCCAGTGCTGTTTCCAAGGTGGGTTTCTGATGGCTGAACGTATGTTGAGGGTCTCCCTTCATTGGCATGTTTCATCCACATTAACCCCAGTGTCCAAGCTAACACTAAAATAACTTCCTAAGACACCTCCGATTTTTGGAAAGGCTATAGGGCTGTTGGGGGTTTCTATCTGTTTAAATATTGAAATATACTAGCTAGCTTCTGTTTTTATCAGTACCTAATTATATCATGGAGGAGCATCTAAGAGGAGCTTTGTTAGTTAACTTTCAGGATATAGAATAGACTGGGAACCAGGACTTGGTGTGACCCTCTGTTGGCTTACCAGTAGCCATTCCATTCCCTGAAGTGAAGTCTTTTGAAATGAAAGCATGAGTTCATCTAACAGCCCCAGGCCAACCTGTTTTGCAAACTTGTGCTTTGCTGTGGGTGTGGCTCCACCACCTTTGACTTACTAGACATTGCGTGACAAGTCAAGGGCAGGAAGTCACCCTCCTGTTGATATTAATTTTGGGCTGATGAACTGGAGGGTTGAACAGACAGCATGGGTTTGATTGGGAATTGAATCACCTGATCTACTCCTCCTCAGGGTCCTGGTCACTCTCAGAGGCTACTCCCAAGCTGCCCTGCTGCGAAGAAGATGCCAGAGTGCTTGAGAAGTGCCACCTCCTGGTGCTCAGAGGGAGGTTGTCTGTGGTAAGTTCACACTATTTGTTGATACCCAGTACATGGTCGAACTCTTTTCCATATCGCATCTTGTCAGGTGTCTCCTTGGACCTAATGCCCATCTTGAGGAAGCCACATTCATGTTGGTTTGGTACCCGTGTCCTTGAGCATGTGGTTGTCTCTCTAACTAGAAGTCAGGCCTGTCAATGTTCCCTAACTCTATCCAGGCCCTTCATGGAGGGTGCTGCCAACACTGAGGAAGACACCCATGTTATAGAGTTAAGGCATAGATGTGGTGATGCCCATAGTATCTCTGGTTTTGTATCTATTGGTAAAGAAAAGTAACAAATCCCTCCCCTTTTATTCCACTAGCAAATCTTATTTTACAGGGAAGACTTCTAGACTTGCTGGGAAATTCAGGAATGGGGTCCAGGGGTCAACCTTTTGGGGAGGTAGGAAGACAAGTGGATGATTTGTCCATGCCTGCTAGCTAGGATATCAGAAGAATTGAGGACAGTGGGAAAAATATTTTCTATTTTATTTTCTTTGTGAAAAGAGTATTTACTCTACCTCTTCCTATATTTATAAAAAGATGCTTGCTTGTGATGAAAATTCAAGCAATATGAAAAAATTAAATTAAAGAAATTATGAAAGTTTCTACCCACACATAAATAGCTTTAGGAATTTCAAACTCCCACCTGAACTATATATACACAAATAAAAAAGGAGGTGGAGAGAAAGCCGTTTCATAGGGGTGAGTCTTCCCTATGCCCGACAATTTTGTTTAAAATATTAATTATAATTTCACTTGTGCTTGGCATTAAAAAAAAACTAAAGGAACTTGGAAAGTTTGATAATCTTTTCCTTTTGCTTGATGGCAAGAGTTGCAAACTCCTAAAAGAGTCCAGCCCCAGTAAGAAAGGTGATGTGGAAAGCTTTAAGCAGTGGCGAATGAGAGTCTCTGCTCTTCCCATAGCTGTAGACATGGCCGTGCGCCCGCACTCACCCACGTGCTTTCCCTACTATGGACATAGTCTTACACGTGTTCAAGGTTGGGCCTCAGTATAAGTAGCTTCGCTACTGAGTGCTTGTTGTGTTTTCTTTAAACTGTCCCTTCTTTTTCTGAGTTTTTACTTCATCTCTCAATGCAAGGAGAATTTTTGTCATTTCCTCAAGAATGTCTCACAGCTACTACCCTTGAGTTCTGGGATGCTTAAGAAGACTGTCTCTTGCTCTCAACCACAGGGAGCAGGTTAGCTAGGTAGAGAATTTTCTGCCCACTTCAGCAGTTTCCTCTAAGAATGTATATTCTTCTCTACCATCTTCTGTATGACTTTACTACCTCTTTTGATGTAGCTTTAAAAAAAAAAAAAACCTTGTTATTTATCTAAATATATTAACTAGTGGGTCCTCCTTTCCTTTATAGTTCTAGAGATTGAACCCACCGCCTTCTGCATGCTAGGTAAGCATCCCACCTAGGCCCCATTGTTCCTATCTACGCATTTCCTGGTAGCCCCTCCCCTCCTTCTTTCCTAGCCCCCTCCCCTTGTTCCCTCCCTCTTACCTTCCTCCCTCCATTTTGCCTTTGAGGGCAGGGTAAAAGCTTGTGTTTTAAATTAAGTTCTCCATTCATTAACACCCAAGGGTCTTCTTTTTCTTTCTTCCTTCCTTTCTTTTTTTTTTTTTTTGAGACAGGGTTTCTCTATAGCTTTGGAACCTGTCCTGGAACTAGCTCTTGTAGACTGGGCTGGCTTTGAACTCACAGAGATCTGCCTGCTTCTGCCTCCCGAGTGCTGGGATTAAAGGTGTGCGCCAACCACTTAGCGAAGGGTCTCCCTCGCTATAGCTATGCATTACACACCTTCCACTTCACTTGTAGTATCAACGGACATGAGCTATGGCTACATGAATGTCTACTCAGTAGTTTTACAGATTTGTGGAGGTTTCCCCTAAGCAGTCTTGTTACTAGGTTGGGCCTTTGAGCTGAACAGTGGATTGACCTGGGTAACATTTGTGGGTTCCTACTCCCTTGCTGTCTGCTGTTCATGGCTTAGGTTGGCCTGCTTGCCACCTAACATCTGAACTGCATTTCTTCCTTACTCACGTGTCCTAAGTCTTTTGTATTTAACATTGATGACTCTACTGGGTGATATAACTCAGTATTTTCCTCTGTCAGTTTTTTCTCAATTGTATTTTTTATTTCTTCTTTATTAGAGTTAGTTGTATCATTTAAAGGGTGCTGCTTTCTTCTGTTACTTCTATGAGCTCTTTTCTCATTGTTTGTCTCATTAGTCGGTCCTATTATTTAGATGCCCCCTGCTGCCATCCCTGCATCATTTGCGTCACACATTTGTTTAGTTAAAGGAATCAGATCCCTTTCTCAGTGTCACCTTCCATCTTGACAGGATGCCTATTTCTGCACCAGCTTCTGGGATGGACGCAGGCCCAGGACCCACCATCATTGGGCAGGTAGGGGAATCTGTTTTTCTCACATGCAATAGACCCTTAACTAACAGCTGCAAATCTATCTTGAGGAAGATATCCTGAAAGTTTGCTCATCACGAGGGCTGAGGCCATGTCTCTAAGGTCAGCACCACACAGTGGTTTAACATAGTCGGTATTCAGTGCTGACAATGTTTCTATGACCAGTATTGTGAAGTCGGCCTCTCTGTGAGCTCTGCAGGAAATTCCTAGGTACAAGGCCTATGTAAAGAAACTGAGCATCATTGCTGTTTGCCTTGATGATGATGTGAAGCTAGGGACCCTCCACTCCTATGATGGACACAATGAAATCTATGCACCTAGGGCCTCCATCATCAGACCCTGTAAGGGCTCCTTAGACACTCCATCCTCAGTAGTGGTTCCAGGGCTAGCTTCAGGGGGAAAGGGTTGGAAGTGGGGTGTGTGACATGTCCTCAAACCCTCTTGCAGTCAACGCACTAGCCTGCTGTGCTCACTATGCTGGGGGGACTTCCTGGAGGAAGCCAGCTTCAGAGAAGAGTTGCTGGTACTCAGTTGCGGTGCTTGAAGATAGGTTATCCGTGTTGCCTTCGCTTTATTCGTGACGAATCATACACGGTTGACCTATTTTTCAGTACCAAATCCCGCCTTGGAGGAATTTCTGGGGTTGAGCCTCACTTCAGGGTGGGACTTTGGTGTTAGCTCTTCTCCGGGGTAAGTGAAGGGGTCGTTCACCACAGGCAGTTCTAGGAGCACACAGGCCACCTTCACCCAGTGTGTCCCTGGTTCTCTGGTGGACTCGTGAAGGTGGTACCTACTTTGGAATGAGGGGAAGTGGTCTCTAGTCATTCAGTTTATCCCCTTTACAGATCACACAGAGTTAAACTTCTACAGTACAAAATATGCCTCTCAAGTACCTTAGGGAAAGGTCAAGTTCAGAGCTAGGGATTATGTTCACACATCTACATAGGCGTTTCCATACCAGCCTCTTGGCGTGCTGTCATCTCTGGGCTTCCATTCTCTGGAAGAAGGGGCAATCTGTCCCTGACTGGTGTTCTGATAAGAGGTCTTCTCACTGCTTTCTAGGCCACACCCTATGTGGGCGTGACAAACTCTTCTGTGATAGTGCAATGGCTTCTGGACAGTGATACCAACCACAGGCAGGAGATGAGAAGTGGCTTCAGGCCACAGTGCATGTGTTCTATGGCTAGAATGATTCCCTCTTCAGGCCTGCTGCCTGGGACATGCCAACAAAGCTCCCGAAATCAAGTGTTCGAACGGAGGTTGTCCATGGTGTGTTCATTTTATTTATGATGAGTATTACATGGCCAATCTCCTTTCGGCACTAAAATCTTCCTGGAAGAGCTTCTCCGGGGGAGTTCTGTCAGCGTCTATGCAGGGTAAGAAAATGGAGTGTCCCCTGCACCAAGTACTTTTTTACCCCCCCTGAGATTTATGTCACCCGGTTGTCAAAGTAGGATTTCCCAGAAATGACACCAACTATTTTGGGTGACACGGTAGCTTTCTGGCCATTGTTATAAAAAGCAGAGTACAAGTACATTGGGCCAAACACTGCTTTTAGGTGAGGAAACAGTCCCCGATAGAGGCAGCTGTAGGGAAGGAAGAGTTCGAGTCACTCCTGGGGTGGGGCTAGCTGGATGCAGGCACTCATTTATTCATTCATCATTATTTCTTAAGTGTTCTAGCCCCAGGGTGAACTCTAGGAAGTAGAACCAGCTCTCAGACTGGAGTGTGGGAGGGCATCTCACGGTGACATTTAGTGGTATTGGAATGCTGATGTCCTTCCTCTGACTCCAGTGTCCCGTTTGAAGGAGAGGACTCAGCAGCATTCATTACTACCTGGTGCTTGTTAATGGTGTGACCTTGAATGAGTCATCTGTCTGTGCCTCAGTTTGTCTGTATGAGAGCGTTAATGGCTGCTTATAAGGTATGTACACACACCGAATGTGTGCTCTGTATTTTGGTAGTGCCTGGTTTTCCCAGGAAAGCTGGAAGACCATTGGATGCTCACTGCATGAATGTAGTTACCATGTGGATCTCTTCCCACCTTCTGGAGCACAAGTTCCTTGAGATCAGAAGCCTCATCTCTAGTGCCCTTAGGTATACATGGTATGGATGATGTTGAATGAATGGCAGTTTGACGTGTTTTCTTTGTTGAACCCTCTTGGAGGCCTCTCAGAAGCTGGAGAGAATGGATGATGGTCCCAGAGCCTTGTACTCCCTGATGCTTCTGGTTTGTCTGGGGTGGGGGTCTTGCTGTCCTCTCAGGATGCTGCCTTGGAGAGGGAGTCACCCACTTTTAGGTCAGCCTTCATTGGTGGGTACCACACAGAGAAGTCATGGTCCCTTCTATGTCAGACCCAACTCATGACTTCTCTAGGAGACACATTTTGGGATTCAAACTTGGTAATGCACTTCTGGGTGAGTGACCAGTTGCTGGCCAAAGCCTGGACCCGTGATGCATTTCTATAAGCCTCTTTCTACCTGTAGGCAAGAAAGAGTCCATAAGAGGCTGTTTGGCAGTTGGATCTGGGGGCTCGCTGGAGGTAACACCAGCCTCCTTAGAGGGTGGGAGTCAGGGAGCCAGAGCCGAGGGAGGCAGTGCTGCCTGGGGAAGAGGCGCCCTGTACTGCTCTCAGCCTGTGCTGACGTTTGATTCTGGAGCAGAGGTTGCCCTTGGTGAATTCGCTTTATTGATGTTGAATCACACAAAGGCAACTTTTGTTTGAGTATCAAAGCCTGCTTGGGGTGGCTTTGGGGATGAGGTGCAATGCTCTGGGTCTCTGTGTATGTCATGTGCTAGAATGGATGGTGGAGATGGTGTGGACAGGCACACGGGGTCCCTGGAACCCATAAAGAGGTGCCAGTGTCTGCTTGGCAGCATGTCTCAGCCTGAATCTCCTGTGTCACAGCAGCACTTAGCCCCCTCCTGGTTCCAAACATGCTGGCTATTCTACTCTGAAGACACCTTGGCCAAATGCGCTCACATGTCAAGGACAATGGCAGCTTTCCCTTCTCTGTCTCCCTCGCCCCAACTCACTCAGTCAGGAGCTCTTACATTCCCTCTGCTTTCTCCCCCAGCACCCCATCCGACTTCCTGTGTGCTCCTCTTTCTCCCCTATCTCTCACCAAACCTGTTCTCCATTTTTGAATGGGTTAGGAAATGAATAGAGGCAAGCAGCATTTCATCCCATTTACATTAAATAATAGTCATAAAATAATCACAAAATAACACCACAAACTACCGGAATGGCTCAGAGGAAAATGTGTTCAATTGACTACAAAGTGGCAGAAGAATCCAATTTTCTTGACGACATTTCAGCTGTGACATTTGACCTGGGGAAACAGTCCTCTGCAGACATGGCAGCCACAAGAGGCGGCCTGCGGCAGTGGCGGCTGCTGTGAGCAGTAATATTTGGGGTAGATGAACGCACACTGAGGAATCAAATCTTCGTCCAGATTTTTAAATGGGAAAGAATTGATCCTAATGAAAATGATTTGAGAAAATAACAAGGGAAATAAAAGAAATGAAAATGGCTCAACAGCATAGGCAAGGAAGCTAAACAGGGAATTGGATTAGTTTAATGGAATTTACTTCAGAGCGAGAGAAAGGGAAAAAGAGAGAGAGAGTGTGTGTTTTTATGAAAATCAATGGGGGTGTAGTTTTTGGTCAGGTGGGGAAATCCATGTGCTTAGTGCTTAGACTGGAGCCAATGGGGCCAGTAGGAAGACCTGGTCACAATGCAGGTCCTTTGTGTGACTAACTAAACACTATTTCCTGTCACAAACCTTTACAGAGTGCTTTCCTAGACAGATATGCTGACTGCAATAGTAACAGGCTGGCGAGGGTCCTCTGGAGGATGTGAATGGGTACCAGTGCCAGAGCATGTAGCCTATGAGCAGTCTTCTTCAGTTTCCTCTAGCCTCAAAAGACATTATGGGTGAGACACTGGCTCTGGCGTGGGTGGATGCTCCATGGTCAGTGGGGTTCTTGGAACTGCCCTTCCTTTGGGTTCCTGTCTTGCCAGCTCCCATTATTAGCTTTTAAGACATGTCCATTGTTGGTGCTGAATGTCCCTTTGTCCTAGAGACTAGCCCCATATGGGACATTCTCATAGAGTTGACATATCCAGGATTTAATGTGCTACCTGAGGTGTGATGGGGCTCATTGTTTTCTGGCCTGCTTTAGAGGTGACCAGAGTTTCGTGGTGGCTCTTTCCAGAATGACATTTACCTCGAAGGACCTCAGAGGCTACACCATTGTCTTGGAGCTGGTCAGTGACTAGAGCCCTCTACAGGACAGGTGCTTGGAGGAAGACCCTGGACAGTTCAAAGCGTGCTTGCTGCCTGGACCTTGTATCTACCACTAGCCATTGTCATCACCACCGGGTGGTTCTTGGAAAGACTTCCAGGAGGTGATGCCAGCTTGGGAAAGAGCCTCTGGTCTACAGGTCAGTTTCCAAAACACTTAGAGCAAACTTCCTGTGATAATTTTTCCCTTTATGATAGATGGTATGTGACTGGCCTCTTGCTGCACCACAGCAAGGCTAGAGGCCTGTGTCAGAGAAAGGATTCTGCTGTTGGTTCCCCTCCACAGTTCGCAAAACAGGTGGTGGGTGCAGAATCCAGACTCTGCTTGTGGCCCATGTCATCAGGTCCTGAGCCTCACTGACTGGCCCTCTCCTATGGCACGCTTGTGTGTCTTCTTCAGACGAGCTGCTCTGCAGTGTCTGAAGAGATACCATTTAGGGTCTGCTTGAATTGTTCCTCCTATCCTCCCTCCATGTTTGTTTGTGAAGCTTCAGTTGCTTTGTTTATGGGGCTGAATGGTCAGGCAGTTCTTGTTGTCACCTCTTAAACCACCTGTGAGGGATGACAGGGTGGGAGTGCTTGGCTGGGGAGGATGCTGTGGGTGGGCCCAAAGAGGAGCATCTCTAGATGTTGGTCACTGCCTCCTTGCTCCTTACTGGGGGCATCCTCACTGCGAGGGTGGAGGGTGTGCATGCAGGGCCTTAGGGCTTCCCTGTTTCTGGGGCTGGCAAAGGAGAGATGAGAGTGGGCAGAGTTCTGTGTACACCTCCTGCACTGTGCCCACTTCTGCTCAGTGCCAGCCCCTGGCTCCCTGGGTCTCGAGGTCGACTTCCGGGAAGGCTCTAGATATCCATTCTGGGGCGATGACGAAAGGATGGTAGACGCGCTGGGAAGATGGTGGGATAGTTGCTCCTGGGTGGTGGAGGGCGGCTCCTTGCCGAATGGGGAGGTCCAAATGCTGAGGGGCTCCGGAGATGGGCCTTCTGGAAACCCAGCCACCTTGAAGCATCGGCCTTGGTCTGAGCATCCAAGTCTCTCCATGGTACTCGGAGAGAGGTTACCCGAGCAACTTTGCATCTGGAGGACGAATGTTGCTCGGTGAACCCCTTTTCGGTATCAAAATCCCTCCAGGGAGGCCGACTGGAGACCCCAGCACCTCAGGGAAGAACATGGAATCATCTTGCTCTGGGGTATGGGACGGATGGTCGACCAGCTGGAAAGTAATTGTTTCTAATGTACTTCACCTGGTCCACTAGCCGTCGATGCCCGCTGCAGCCTGCGTCCAGAATACTACTACCTCAGCTCAGCACCTCTGCTGGTACTTGAAGGGAGATCGACCGTGTTATATTCGCTTGGCTGACTTCGAATAATACATGGTTGATCTTTTCTCGGTATCAACGCTCAGCTTGAAGAAGCTCTTGGAGTTGCAGCCCCTGTGGGGGTGGGGATGGGATGGTGCTTCTAGGTTGCTGCCTCAGCGGGAACTTGGGCTGGGTGGGATAGGCTGTGTGCTGTCCGTGTCCAGCTCCTCTCACCATTCATATCTACCCTACCCCCCTTCCCAGGGCAGCTTCAGGAGGTGATGCAAGCTCTATGGATACAGCAGCCAACATTGGGTACTTGAGGAGAGGTTGTCTGTGATGAGTTCGCTTTATTAATGACGAATATAACACAGATGGCCTGTTTTCAATACCACCTGTTACTCCTGTCACTCGGCAGTACCTCCCAGGTGCCACACCACCTCTCGGTAGGTGAATGCATGGACTCTGTCTGACACCTGTCACCCTCTTCACCGGGCCTCAGCTTCACACCCATCCTGAGGAGCTTCCTGGGATCACACCAACCTTGTGGGCTGGCCACGAAGCACTGGCCTGGTGTGCGATGGACGACTGGAATCTGTCCACTTTCCATGCCTCTTGCCACAGGAGTAGGTGTCTGTCCCTATCTAAGGCGTTCTACTGAGGGCTGCATGCCTGCATGCCCTGCACCTGGGGTGCCTCCCAATACCATGAAGGCTTGGAGAGATGGCATAATAGTTGGGAAAGAATCAGGCCAACTGGTTGTACATACAGCCCATGATGGAGCTCCATTCCTCATACATGGTCACCTCTCTCTAGCATTAGGTCTCACCTTTGTGAGTCTGGGTGTCAGGGGAGGGACATACCTTCCTGGCCCACTGCACACAGCTTGATAGTCAGGCATGTATCTGACTCACCCTGACTCAGAGCATCACATCTCCCCCAGCAGGGATAGGGAAGCCCATCTTAGAGGAAGAAGCACCCTATGTAGAGTCCATGCTGCTTGGTGACACCTTAAATAGCTTGTCTCTGAGATGCTCACTTTCTGTATGATGACATCCTACCCTGGACCACTTAAACTATGAGCTGCTGATGCCAGCATAGAAGCCTGTGTGTTGACTGAAACCAGAGTCTGTGTGTGGGGCCGTGTCCTTGCCTGTTGCTTTCCCAGTTCTTCTCTGTTGGAAACAATAGTGTGCCCTCGAGTGTATGAGGCAGCGGTATCCCAGATGTGCCTCAAGCAGACACAGGTCCCAGACAGGGTTTAGCCTGTGGTTAAGTCATGCTTTCTCCGTCTTTGTACTCTATCTCTGTCCTACCCCTGTGAGCTTGCCATAGAGGCTTGACCTGGAGACTCAGGGACCGCAGAAAGTAGCTGATCATGCCCAGGAGGAACCTTTGATAGGCTATAGACATTTGGCATTTGGTAAGGATCTCCAGGGTGGAAATCTATTCTTTATGAGTAGACTTGCATTGTCCCACCAGTGCAAGTAGCACCCTCGCCTTGGCAGCTCTATCCTGCGGGCTTCTTCACCTCTTCTGAGCCTCCTCAGCAACAAAATCCTCTATGCCCACAGGGGAAAGTATCTCCCTCCCCTCTATATCACCATTTCCCCACAGTCCTGCCCGCCCACTCGACCTGCTTGGACCTGGCACATGGTCTCTCTTCAGTCTCTTCCTCTTGTTCAGGAAGGCCTTCCCATTCCCCTTCACCTGGCAGCTGGTCATAGCTGCCTTTTCCCTGCTAGCCTAAATTGCCTAGTGCTGTCTTCATGGTCTCAGACTCTCTGACCACCCCTCTCTGACACCCCCCCACAAAACAAAAAACAAACAAACAAAAAAAAACACTGTAAGATTACCCAAGGCAAGGACAGACTTTTGCATTTTTCTTTTTCCTTCCCTTCCCTTCCTTCCCTCCCTTCATCTTTTCCCTTCTCTTTTCTCCCCCCCCCATTTCCCTCCCTTGTTACTTCCTTCCTTGACTTATCCTCTGCTTCATTCTAAGCCTTAGGATCCAGGCCAGGTCTATAGTGACAGAATAATGAAGCATGCTGATTGACTAACAGAGTCCCCAAAGGCAGAAACCATATTAGGCTAATCCCCAGGAAAGTGGTGAGCGTGAAGCAGGAATTCCATAAGATGTGGTGGCTGATTCCATAAATATGGAAGCTGGGTTTTGCATAGTCTTTGCATTTGTTAGAGGCTATTTGGTTTTCCAGCCCCCCCCCCCCGCCACTACCACCCTAGAATATCACTCTTCTGAGAGTTCCTGCAGCAAGGGACAGGTCAGCTAGGTATATAGGCTTTTCTCCACTCTTGTGGCTGGGACCCCTTGCTAGATCTCACATCCATCCAAGCACAACCCCCCTCCACTCCATGAACGCCTCTGTGGCGATGAGCCAGAGGCCCGTGGAGCCCCTTGTGCAGCAGGCCTGATCTGCTGTCAGGGCTAATATTTTATGCATGGACCTGAGTAAATGGGAACATTTGCAGATGGAAATTGCTGTTAATGACACATCTTTAGAATATATTAAACATGTGTGAGGCTGCTGCTGGTCTCCCAGTTTAATTGCTCCAATGTAAGCGCAGCCACACCTCAGCATCAGCAGGATGGCCACCCCAAGTCCCTTCACCACTGATGGGGAAAGCCCCAGGTACCTCACCCACCAAGAGAGGATGATGCAAGAGATGGGATGTCAGCTGGGATGCCAAGCAATCAGCAGCGTGCACAGTTCAGACTCATTGGAGACCCAAAGAGGATGATCCCTCCTGGTTGATGCAGACTTTAATAAAAGCAAAATTACTAGATTTATCCATTGTTTGAGGAGAAGAAAAGACAAACAATGGACTTTTCTCATCCAGTGAGTCAAGTGAAAATGTCTGTCCCCCAGGCAGGCAGGCAGGTAGGAAGAAAGTCCCTGGGGGTACTTCTGAGATTAGAGAATTCACCATCTCTGAGATAGCATGTAAACCCCATGTGCCAAGGTCACAGAGCACAGGCCGTTTCTCTATGCCTGGTAGATGTTAGAACCAGTTTGCCCACCCCATCGTTTCTTCTGGATGTGATTGGATTGAGCCAGTGGAGCATTTCTTTGTTGTTTTTAAGGGGTGTGTGTGTGTGTGTGTGTGTGTGTGAAGGGGTAAGTATTAGCTGTCCCCAGTGAGTATTTGTGACCTGTGAGAGGAGTAGGTTATTTTTATACAACAGGAATTTTCTGGGACCCAGAGAGGTTGAGTGACTTTTCCAAGATCTCCCATCTGGAGACAGGGCTCCAGGCTATGTGTTCTTAACATTTCTACTTGTGCTGGCCCATGTACCTCTCGAAATGACCCATGTTCCAGAGATGACAGACAGTTCATTGAATTGGTTTCCATGTCTTTCTGTACAGTGAAGCAGGCTCACTTTACCCGAGACATTTCTTGCCAGGATCATCAGGCTTTTCTCTTTTCCCTTTTAACTTACCTCTTTCCTCTCCCATTAACTAAGAGGCTTTCATTCCTGTCTGGCTTGAGATGGGGCTGCCTACTCCATCAGGAAAGCAGGGCACTGTGGATGTTAAATATCAGGCCGGATTGGCTGTTTTGTTTGCTTCTACTTAAGGCCTGCATTAGCCATCTCTGTCATTGTGTGTGTGTGTGTGTGTGTGTGTGTGTGTGTGTGTGTGTGTGTGTGTGTGTGTGTGTGTGTGTGTGTGTGTATGAGCCTGCTGTATCCTGTCAGAGGCTGGAGCACTGCATGGATGAGCTGCGTACATCTTAGCTTGTGTGCTGGATAGGCTAGGATAGTTCTAAAGATGTCATCCCTCATCTGAGGTCCCCAGAGGCTGACTGAATCCCCTGAGTCTGCCCCCGCTCCTGGCCAATTTCTCTTCTCACATCTTTGAGCAGTTAAGAACTCTGAGCTGTAGGGTCCTGTCCCGATGGGGACTTGGAGTCAGACCCCTGTCTAGTGAGTCAGTAGTGTTTCTTTGTCAAGATTTGAAGGGTTATGGGAACCTGTGTACCCCTAGGGCTGCTCATAGATGCTCAGAAAACACCCGTCTTCCTTGGATCAAATGGGCTCAGATGCTGCACAGCGGGGGGGGAGGGGTGATGCATCGACAGCTGGGAGGAAGCTCACGGGCAGCACTCAGAAAGCGTTTATAGGATGAATAAATAAAAACACACTTTTGTTTTTTTTTTTTTGAAGAAATTAAGGAACAAGAAAAGGGAGAAACATCCAGGGAAGACAACATAAATCTCCAGCAATGTTACCAACGCCACAGCCGGGGCTGCTGAAAAGACCCTGTGGAGGTGGTGGGGCCATTTGTCATGGGCAAGGACAGGCTTGAGGGCTGGGACATGGGGCCTGATGGAGGCTCGTCCATCATTTTCTCATTATCCCAGCGACGTGGAGGGCAGCTAGCGGATCACAGAACAGCAGCCTCCGAATCAAGGTGGCAGGGCTGGGAGTGCGAGGGACCCCGAGGGAGGGCAGGCTGCCCCAGGCCCTGCCCCCTCCAGGAAGCCTTCTCGCTCCAGCCCAACACACGATCTCACTTGCCCTCGGACGTTCATCATGTGATCTTTTATCGACACTACTGTGGAACTTGTTTGCATGTGTGCCTGTGCTTGCCCAGGTTGCATACAGAGAAGGCGCTGTGAATGCTTGTTGGCCTTGTCTTTCCATTGTAGGCATGTGACACTGGATTGGATGTTCAGGAACTCCATCTACCCAACTGCTATTCCTAGGTTGGAAGGGTCCCTTCGGGTATGCCCATGGGACAGCTATGGCTACAAGCAAGCCCCAAGGCCTGACCTTAAGCCATCAGTGGGCCTGGTGAGTGTCTGCCTCAGGACTTATACTTGGTTCCTTTAGGGCTTGGATCAAGGATGGGGTTTTCCCAGGGCACAAGGGGGTCCAGAAGTTGTGTAAAAGATGCACAGAATGGAGATGGAGGCACACATCCCAGCCCTGCCCCCCCAACCCCACCCCAATCCTGCCATCTGTGACAGCTTCGTTTTCTCTAACACTCAAAAATACATGGTTCTGCTACGCTCTCCTTGGCAGGCAGGGTAGCCAGAGCTGCAGGGCTGCCAAGGCCTGGGGGAGCCGCCAGCCTGCAAAGTTTACTGTACAAACAGTTGGGGGGGGGCGTCTCTGCTAACTCGAAATCCCCATCAGTAAACATGCCAGTTTAAAGTGTAATTAACTCAGGCCGGAAAAAGAATTCTGATTTGGACTGCTTTTCACAGTTGAGATTGTTTTTCTTTTATTTATTTATCTCTTTCCGGGTGTGGTGGTGTCTGTGGTGGGTTTTAGCCAGGAAAAATAGAGAGGGGGAGGGCGTGGTGGGATAAGACAGTTGGGAAAGAGAGTGGAAGGGACAAGGGTAGATGGGCTTGCCACCTGTATGAGCCCGGGGTCTCCATCTATTTTCTGTCCTGGGTGGAGGCTCCTTGCAGACAGAGAGACTAAGCTAGAAGGTATCCCAGGGCCACTTAGTGAAGGAGGAACATAGGTCTCTGTGCCAGCTGGCCAGGTGGCTCAGGAGTTACAGGGTGCTGTATGACCCAGAGAAACTTGCTCCCTCTAATGCGTTCTTTGCTTTCATCTTCCAGTAGCTGCTCTGCTCCTGTTTGCTGCCTTTTTCTCCCTGAATCTTCTGCTGAAGACTGATGTCTGACTGGAGAAGATGTCCCTCAGAGAGGACCAGGACCACTCAGGACCCAGTGGGATCCAGTACCCCTGCCACACCCTGTGCCATCCGTCTCCGGGCCCCCCTCCCCACCAATATCCCCTGCTTTTTACCACTGCCTCCCCGCCCCCAGCCTTGCATTTTAGATCTCAGCAGGACCTGAGCAGCCCTTGCTTAGGAGCCTGAGGTGGGGGGGTGGGTAGGCAGACCCAGGGGACTGAGCATGGGTAGAAGAAAAGATTTCTGTTCTTGGCTTTCAAATCTCAGTGTGTGGAGCCCTTTGAATAATAAACATATATCATAAAATGTAAATATGCCTACGTGTCTGTGTTCAGAGGGACTTTTAAGTGGGGTTGGGGGTTAACAGCATGGTCTGGACTCCTTCAGGAGGGGCCTTCTGGGATGTCTCTGGCCTCTGTCCTGCAAGCAATTTGCTGGAAGCAACACCCCAAAGCAGGGGTTCGCAACTGGATTCCTGACCCCTGTGGACCAGTCCCATAGTTTGATTAAAGAACCAGGGACATGAAAAGACCCCTCTCTCATTCTGGGGTCGCACATGAACCTCCCCCCACCCTTCCAGCTCCTTCTGCACAAGCTGAGCTCCCAGGGGCAGAAGCCAGATCCTGGGATACAGCCTGTGCCCACGCGCCTCTCATTGCTGGGCCTCAGCTTGGTCACGACTCAGCCCGGCTGACTCAGACAGAGCCAGGAGCAGGAGACTCATAAATTACATAATTACCCATGAAACCTGCCGCCACCGCTCTCTCCAGCCGGGAGGGACACGCTCCTTTCAGGCTCTGGCCGGTGGTGACTCACTGTTTTCCCCAGAGCCTCTGCCCGCCCACCCACACAGCCACCTCATCTGGGCTGTTGGGCAGAAGGAGGGGGCCCTGGCCTCATCCCCATTCCCCCCTCTTCCTGTTGTCAAGACAAAGGCAAGCAGCCCCCGTCTTGCTGAGGACTTTGGTGGGGGCACCTGCCCCTCCAGCGTCCCTCTACAGCCCCCTGGTGGCACTTCTCATAGATGGCTGCATGTGACACAGGAGGAAACTGAGGCTTAAGAAGGCTGGCCTGTCTCCTGTCCCCCCTGTAGGGTGGCTTTGGTTACAGCTGATCAAACCAGCAGAGAGAACTGGGAGCTCTCCAGCTACCCATACGTTTTCACAGACTTTTAGCCCCTTCCCCAGGGTCCTCTGGGTAGAAACTAAACGCCCCCTTTGGAAAACGCTTTTCAAAAATGACCATGCATTTGACAGGTATAAGGTGGTTTTTTCAACCTTCATAGGGTAGTCAGCCCCTCAGCAGAAGGGGCACCCATACCTAGGAGAAACAGCTCAATCACTAAGGTGATTTTCATGCAAGCATGAGGACCTGAGCCGAGAACCCCAGCATCTATGCCAAATGCCAGTTGCAGCAGTATGGGCCTGAACAGTGAATGTCTATAACCCAGCATGCTGGGGAAGCAAGGACAGAGGGATCTCTAAGCACACTGACCAGCCAACTTAGCCAAATCAGGTTGCGTGAAACAAATATCACAAAAAATAAAGAAAACAGAGTGGAGAGTCATTCTATAAGATGTCTCAGGGGCAAAAGCACCATCAGCTAAGCCAGAGTTTGAGTCTCTGGACCCATAGTAGAAGCAGAGAACAGATTTCCTGTGTACTGTCTTCTGCTCTCCTCCATATGCATGCTTTGGTATATATGACACATACATGCACACAGGAGAAATAAACAGATGCAAAAAATGCTCTCTAAAAGTCAACCTCTGGCCTCCACATGTACATGTGTGCACATACGCATGCGCACACACACACACACACATATACACAATAAAATAGAATGGCGTCTGAGGCTGGATAGATGGTTCTATGGTTAGAAACATGTTTGCCTCAGAAGACCCAGGTTCAATTCCCAACATCCACATGACTCAAAATTAGATAAATCTTTAAAAAATGAACGAATGACTAAATGAATAAATAAATAATAAATAAATAAAATGGTGTCTGATGGTAGAGGCTATGATTCAAAACCTGCCTATGTCATTAAATGGTGGTAACTGTGACTATCTCTTCTCTGAGCTTCAGTTTCCTTATCTACAAATTAGCATCAAGCCCAACATCCCTCTAAGCAGGAAAGGGGGAATTTTTTAGCAGTGTTTTAGGCTCTCTTGAATTGGGAGTTGTCTCCAAGGTGCTCATTGAATTAGGGGCTCCCTCCAATGCTCTAATTGAATTAGGAACCCCCTCCAAGACTCTCCTTGAGTTAAGGGCTCCCATCAAGACTTTCAATGAGTTGGAAGCTCCCTCCAAGGCTGTCATTGACCTGGGGGCTCCCCCCAAACCTCTCATTGATTTGGAGCTTCTCCCATGGCTCTTATTAAATGAAGGGATCCCTTTGAGGCTCTCATTGAATTAGTGGCTTCCTCCAAGGCTTTTAATGAGTTGAATACTCCCTCCAAGGCTCTCATTGACTTGGGGGATCCCTCCAAGCCTCTTGTTGAGTTAGGGGCTCCCTCCAAGGCTCTCTTTGAGTGAAGAGATCCCTTAGAGACTCTCATTGAATTAGATGCTCCCTCCAAGGTTCTCATGAGTTGGGGACTCCCTTCAAGGCTCTCATTGAACTGGGGGCTCAATCCATGGCTATTATGGAGTTAGGGGATCCCTCTAAAGCTTTCATCGAGTTGGGGGCTCCCTCCAAGGTTCTCATTGAGTTGGGGGCTCAGTCCATGACTCTCATGGAGTTAGGGGATCCCTATAAAGCTCTCATTGAGTTGGGGCTCCCTCCAAGGCTCTCATTGAGTAAGGGGCTCTCTCTAAGACTTTCATTGAGTCACAGAGCTTGCTCTAAGGCTATCATTGCATTAGAAGCTCCCTCCAAGTCTCTCATTGATTTGGTGGCTCCCACTAATATGCTTGTAGTGTTGGGGGCTCCCTCTAAGGCTGCCATTGAGTTGGAACCACACTAAGGCTCTCATTGAGTTGGGGCCCTCTCCAACATTTTTATTGAGTTGGGACTTCCTCCAAGGCTTTCATCGAGTTGGGGACTCCCCCAAGGTTCCCATTTAGTTAGGGGCCTCCCTCCAGGCTCTCATTGAGTTGAGGGCTCCTTCCATGGCTCTCATTGAGTTAGGAGCTCCCTCCAAGGCTTTTTATTGAGTTGAGGCTCTAATTAGACCCTCTAAGGCTTTAATTTAGTTGGGGGCTTCCTTAAAGCCTGCCATTGAGTTTGGGGATACCTCCTTTGCTCTCATTGAGTTGTGGACTCCTTCCATGGCTCTACTGGAGTTGGGGAATACCTCCAAGGATCTCACTTAACTGGGGACTCCCCAAAAGTCTCTCATTCAGTTGGGGTCTACCTATTAGTCTCTCATTGAATAGGGGACTTCCTCCATGCCTCTCCATGAGTTTAGGAATCATGCTAAATGTCTCATTGCGTTGGGGGCTCCCTTCAAGGATCTCATTCAGTTAGAGGCTCCCTCTAAGGCTCTTGTTGAGTTAGGGGACTCCCTCTAAGACTATTATTGAGTTAGGGGCTCTCATTAAGGTTTTCATTGAGTCACAGGGCTTGCTCTAAGACTATCATTGTTATTAGGAGCTCCCTCCAAGTCTCTCATTGACTTGGTGGCTCCCACTGAGGTGCTCATTGTGTTGAGGGCTCCCTCCAAGGCTGTAATTGAGTTGGAATTGAATTAAGGCTTTCATTGAGTTGGGGCCCCCTCAAAGGTTTCTGTTGAGTTGGGGCTCCCTCCAAGGCTCTAATTGAGTTATGGGCTTTCTCTAAGGCTCTTGTTGACTTGGAGGCCATCTCAAACCTATTTATTGAATTAGGGGCTCCCTCTAAGGTTCTTATTGAGTTGAGGACTCCCTGAAAGGCTACATTCATTTGGGGATTGCCTCCAATGCTCTCATTGACTAGGAGACTCCCTCCCTTGCTCTCATTGAGTGAAGAGGTCTGTCTGAGGCTCTTATTGAATTGGGGGCTCCCTCCAAAATTCTCATTGAGCTGAGGTCTCCCTCCAAGGCTCTCATTGAGTTGGGGACTCCCTCTAAGGCTCCCATTAAATTGAGGCCTCCACCCATGGTTCTCATTGAGTGAAGGGATCCCTCTGTGGTTCTCATTGAGTTAGGGACTCCCTTCAAGGTTCTCATTGACTTGGGGCTCCCTCCAAGCCTCTCACTGGATTTGTGGCTCCTTCTAAGGCTCTTATTGAGTTAGGAGGTTTCCTCTCAAGTTCACATTGAGTTTTGGGCACCCTCTAAGGTTCTCACTGAGTAGAAGGATTCCAGTAAGCCCATCTTTGAGTTGGGGAATCCGTCTGAGACTATCACAAGTTGGGAGCTCCCTACAAGGCTCTCATTGAGTTGGGGACTCCAGCCACAGTTCCCATTGAGTTAGGGGCTTCCTCTAAGACTTACATTGATTTGGGACTCCCTTGAGGCTCTCATTGTGTTAGGGGCTTCCTTTAAGGCTGTTATTGAGCTTGGGGTTCTCTATATGACTCTCATAGTCACTGGGCTTGCTCTAAAGCTATAATTACATTAGAGACTCCCTCCAAGTCTATCATTGACTTAGCAGCTCCCTCTAAGGCTCTCGTAGTATTGGGGGCTCCCTCTCCTTGCATTTGGCTCTCTTCAAGGTTTTCATTGAGTGGAAGGCTCCCTCCAAGACCCTCATTGAGTTGGGGGCTCCTTCCAAGGCTTTCACTGAGTTAGGGACTGCCTTCAATGATGTCATTGACTTGGGGCCTCTGTCAAAACCTCTAATTGAGATGGGGGCTTCCCGTAAGGCTCTCAATGAGTTTGGGCACCCTCTAAGGTTCTCATTAAGTGGGAGCCTCTTAATAACCCTATCATTGAGCTGGGAAATCCATCTAAGGCTGTCATGAGTTAAGGACTCCTTCTAAGTCTCTCAGTGAGGTGGGGGCTTCCTCCAAGGCTCTCATTGAGTTGGAGTTTCAATCCATGGCTCTCATGGGATCCTTCTAAACCTCTCATTGAGTTAGGGACTCCAACCACAGCTGTCATTGAATTAGGGGCTCCCTCTAATGCTTTCTTTGATTTGTGACTCCCTCCAAGGCTCTCAGTGATTTGGGGGCTCAATTCATGGCTCTCATGGATTTGGGGTATTCCTCTAAATCTCTCATTGAGTTGGGGGCTCTCTCCAAGGCTCTCACTGATTAGGGACCCCCTTTAAGACTCTCTTTGTGTCACAGGGCTTGCTCTAAGACTATCATTGTATTATAGGCTCCCCTTCAAGTCTCTCATTGTCTCGGTTGCTCCCTCTAATTCTCTCTTAGTACTGGACTCTTCCTCCAAGGCTCTTGCTGAATTGGGGGCTCCCATTAATGCTTTTGTTGAGTTGGGAGCCCCATGCAAGCTCTCATTGAATTGAGGGCTCCCTCCAAGACTCTCATTGAATTGGGGGCTCCCACCAATGCTTTTATTGAGTTGGGGACCCTGTACAGGCTCTAATTGAGTTGAGGACTTTAATTTAGTTTGGAGTTCCCTCAGAAACTGTTATTGAGTTGTGGACTTCCCCCATTTCTCTAGTTTTGTTCTGGATCCCTCCAAAAATCCCACTGTGTTTGAGACTCCCTGAAAGACTCTCATTCAGTTGAGGACTACCTATAAGGACTTTATTGAGGAGGGGACTTCCCACATGCCTCTCTGAGTTTGGGGATGTTACTAATCCTCTCATTGAGTTGGGGGTTCCCTCTAATGCTCTCATTGGTTTGGAGGACATCCTTCAAGGCTCTAATTGAATTGGGGGCTTCTTCAAAGACTCTCATTGAGTTTGGGGCTCCCTCCAAGGCTCTCATTCAGTTCTTCTTCTCGAGGTTCCCTCCAAGGCTCTCATTGAATTATAGTTCCTTTTAAGGCTCCAATTGAGTTGAGAGTTCCCTCTACAGCTCTATGGCACTCACTGAATGGGGGCTCCCTCCAAAGATCTTTATCAAGTTGGGGCCTCCCTCCAATGTTCTCATTGAGTTGGGGGCTCCTTTCAAGTATCTCATTTGGTTAGGAGGTTCCCTCCAAGACTCTCATTGAGCCCAAGGATCCCTCTAATGCTCTTATTGGGCTCTTCTAAGGCTCTCGTTTGGATACAGGGCTCCTTTTTAGATTGTCACTGAGTTAGGGGTTCTGTCCAAGTCTCTCATTGAGTAGGGACTCTCAGTAAGTTTATCCTGTGTTGGGGACTCCCTATAAGGTTCTTATTGAATTAGGAAGTCCTCCAAGACTCCCAATGATTTTGGGACTTCCTCCAATGCTCTCATTGAGTTGGGAGCTCCCTCTGAGGCTCTCATTGACTTAGGGGCTCCCTCTAAAGCTTTCATTGAGTTTTGGGTTCCTTCTAAGACTCTCACTGATTTGGGGTATCTCTCCAAGGCTCTCATTGCCCAGGGATTCCCTTCAAGGCTTTTACTGAGTTGGGGATTCCCTCCAAGTCTCTCATTGATTTGGGGCTTCCCTCCCTTCAAAGCTCTTTGAGTTGGGGGCTCCCTCCAATGCTTTCCTTAATTTGGGTCTCCCCCACTCTCATTGAGTTTTGGCTCCTTCAAAGACTTTTATTGAGTTGGGGGCTACATCTAAAGTTTTCATTATGTTGGGGGCTCCCTTTAAGGCTCAAACTGAGTTGGCAGTTCCCTCTAAGGCTCTTATTTGAGATGGGGATTTCCTCTAAGGTTCTCCTTGATTTGGGTCTCTCTCCAAAGCTCTTTTTAAATTAGCAGTTCCCTCTAATGCTCTTATTGAGTTTGCAATACCTTCTGTCTGGATGATTTACAGACTGCTACAACCCCTCTCCTCAGTCCAGAAATAGACACCTGTGGTTCCTGACTCTTTTGCTTGGACACAGAGCCACATTTTTATGCTTGCCTATATCTCCAGTGGCATGCACTTCCCAGATGTCCTCCCAAGGGCCCTAGAAATTAAAAGAAACCCTCAAACAGAAAAGTCACTATGTTCCTGGTTCCAAGTAAACCTCCTTGGTGGATTCTAGAGGAATAGGGGACCATCAGCAGTCGACCTGGGCTATTCAAAAGACCCTCCCAGGCAGATGGGGATATTATCCAGTGGTAGAATGTCTACCCAATGCGCCTAGAGCTCCGAGTTCAATCCCCCAAAGCCATGAACTTTTTTTAAACAACAAAATGACTAATGTGTATTTGAGAACCAGACATTTTGTGGGAACCCTACAAGAGGCAGGAAGGTGCTGAAGGAGCCAGGTAGCATAGCATGTGGTGACAAGAATAGAAAGAAGCTGTGAAAATGGAGACAAGCGTGTGGTATATTGGAAACTGGGCTAGAAGAAAGGGACAATGTTAGAGTGAAGGGACTGGGCATGCAGCTCAGTGACAGAGTACTTGCCTGGCACACAAGAACTCTGGGTTCAATTCTGAGCACCACATAAAATGGAAGTGTGGCTGACAAATGGAATTCCAGAACTCTGAAAGGTAAAGGAGGAAAGACTAGGAGTTCATCTTTGGGCGCAGAGTCAGCTCAAGGCCAGCTGGTGTGATATGAAACCCTGACT